>CM076574.1:76297474-76387973 GCA_034641835.2 Pinus albicaulis | reverse complement strand
CTATCATATGTTGGCTCATCTTGTGTGAAGAGGATGTTAGGAAATTGTCACCAATCCATCCCTGCGTAATGACATGCCACCATGACGAACATGTGGTCGGCCTCACTAGCTAGTAGGTCTAGTGCATCAGTGGAAATCCTGGTCAGATACTTTGATTGGCCCTTCTTGGGCATCATCTCACCCCACATGTGCATTTGTATCTCAATCATCACCCTAGGAGTGCGACAGTGAAAATTAGTCCTCGTCTCTGGAAACCTCTCAAAAAATAAACAAAACAAATCTAAAATAAAAGGGAAGTTCAACATCCCATGTATCATAGCGCGACATCTATCTTAAAGTTATAAAAAACTAGCACAAAAAAATGGAATACCATCTAATACATCGTGGCCTCTGCACCAAAGAGTAAACATAAAACAAAATAGGGAAAATAATGTGTTTCCCATCACTGGTAGAGTGTACACTGGTAGTCACTAATAGTAAGAGGCACCTAACATCCTCTGCACCAAAAGAAGAGATTCATAGTTGTCCACCAGACACTTGAAAATATATTGGATAAACTACGTGATCCCAAACATATCTCTAAGAGTATATAAGTTGATTTTTTGTTGCAACACCGATGGGGACATCAGGGAACTAGGGAAAATCCCTTCCCCCCCCCTCCTATATAGGCCAGTGATAAATTATATGTCCTCCTCAATGGGATGGAACCACAAGCCGGTACTGACACAGAAATCATGTCGGTGGAAATCCCACTGAAGGATTAGTTGGACCAGCAACCCAGAGTGCCCCTTCATGGATGCAGCCTCCTCATAGTAATTAATGAGACCTAAATTCATTAAGAGGCCTTGGGTGGCTACCGTAATAGGGAGAGGGTACAAATCTCTCTCCCTCTCTCATGCCTCCCATTGTCGTACCACATTGTACTGGCCAAATATTTGCTCATGTTGTTGTTGTTCCTCTCTCCTTTGACATCTCTGCATGATTGACATATAAAATACATCAGCCTCATACATAAAATATAATTTTTTTATTAAATGAGAAATATTTTTATAAATATGGACATATAACTTTAAATTAAAAAAAAATTCAACCATGATGCACCCAAAAAATAGGAATGCAACAAACACGGTGCGTACATCGACTTGACGCACTTCTTTCGATTCACATTCGCATGCATACATAAAATTAGTTCTTTTTATTTTTCAATGTGGTTCATTTACATAACATTTCGCATTATTGTGTTAATTTTTCATCGACACACCACTCTGGAACGTTCAATTTAACGAATGCACCGAGCTATAATTATTTAATATTATGTGGTGCATTTGGTAAAAATAAATGCACCGGGAAGTTAATTTTATTAAATGCACCACCGTAAAAATTATAATTTTTAAAGTGGTGTGTCGTAGAACTTCGCGGCCTGGTGAGTTTCCATTTACCAAACGCACCGAATAATATTAAAAATATGCAGTGTGTTAACATTATGCACCGACTGTGAACAGTGTGAGTTGAACCTATCCAATGCATCGTGCAAAATAAATAAATAAAACATTTTTTAACTTAATTTTCAATTCTACTCCGCTGAAAATTTAAGTTAGCGAGAAACATAGACATTACCTTGATATTTGCAACAACAACAACAACAACAACAAAACTTTTTTTTACTTAATTTTCAATTCTACCCCGCTAAAAATTTAATTTAGTGAAAAAAATAGACATTACCGTGGCATTTTTTGATCAAGGAGGCATGGTTGACACATTAAAAAAATAAATAAAAAATAAAAAATTGACCATCGTTTGACAAAATTCAAAAGGAATGCACTAAACAACAAATGGAAGGATGGCAAGCAAGGGAAGCACTAATTTCAGGGCGCTTCACAAACGCAAAATTAGCATCGGTGCTTGAGAACTCTACATCACTATAAATGGTAAAAATGAATTTTATGTTTGGTAATTATTTTTTGATTTAACCCTATTCCAGTGCGCTCAAGTACCCGATGCACCGGTGCGAATTATTTACGAAGTGCACCGCGATTTTTTAAATTATAAACGTTACCATAATGCACCAAGTTATTTACGCATCGAAGCATTTCAAAAGGGGAATAACATCGTTGCTCCATGGGAGTATAGCACTGAAATGATGAAAATGAATTTTACGAGAGGAAATTTTTTAAATTTAACTTTTTTCTGGTGCTATCGAGTAGAATACGCACCAGCGCTTTAGTTTCACCTAGTGCACCGTTGTTTTTAAATTAAAATCCTTGCAATGGTGCACCATGTTGTTTAGGCGAGCAAAAAAGGTAATAGCATCGGGACTTCGTGGGAGTATAACATCGAAATGGTGAAAATGAATTTTACGACAGGATTTTTTTTTTTAATTTAACATTATATCGGTGTTATCAATTAGTATACGCATTGATGCTCCATAGTTACTTAGTGCACCATTATTTTTTATTTAAAAAAAAATAACCCTCGAATGGTGCACCATTGTCTATTAAGCATTGGGGCATACATTTCTATTAATGGCACCTGTGATTTTATATGATTAGCGCACCAATATTTTTTAAATTAAAAACATTTCCATGGTCCACCATGTTTTTACAAAGTGGGCCTTTCCTAAAAAGGGAAAGCATTGGTGCTTTATGTGAGTATAGCATTGTAATGGTGAAAATGAATTTTACAACTAGCATTTTTTTAAATTTAACCCTTGTTTGGTGCTATATACCATATTTAATGCCCTAAGTCAGATAATAACATAAAATCATGAGATTTAACTTAACAGTGAATTCATAACCAGAATTTAACAATTCATAGAAGCTCTAAGTTTGGAAAATTAACATAATTTTAACGAAATTCATACCCAAAATATCTAGAGAAACTAAAATTCAAACATTCATTTACAGGAACTTACCTAAACTTTCATTTGAATTCGATCTCGACTTGTTGTAGCTCAAAATTTACTCTTGTTTCCAAGTGATCAAAACCTCCCTTTCAAACTGAGCACAATCTCGGTACCCATCTCCAAAATACTTCAAAATTGAAGCACTTTGGCCACTGTTCCCAAAGCTTCAAGAACAATTAAGGCTTCACTCTCTAATTGTAGCTCTATGTTGTATATTTCTCCACTATCTCTCCAAAAACAAACCCCATAATGATTTCCCAAACCCCACTTCCTCCTCTAAATAACATAGGTTCCTTCACCTCTACGCATTCATTCACCGTCTTATAAAAGAATATTAATTTCTCTCAAATAGTGGTTGCCTATTAAGTGTTATAGAATTCATTTCAAGGTTGTCATAAGATCCACAGCCTCATCATGTTTCTTGCATTCAATCGAATCAGAACAGATTATAACATAAGGTGAAGTCACTTTAAATTTTGATGGTTGGCATTTTGATTTAATAAAATAGTATATAGTCATGTAGTGTTACAATCATTTTTAAATAATGTTTATTATTATAACATATAAGATTTAATAATACAATTTTGGATTTAGCTTATTTAATCATTTAAAATATATTTTGGGTTATAAGTGTATTTGTGTAATGTAATGTGTGTGTATATATATATATATAAAGAGAGAGAAAGAGAGGGCGGTACACCTATGAATAAACTCAATATATTCATTATATATCTTTCTTAATATATATTCATTCAATTTATGAGAGTTAGTTATTTAATTAGCTCCTTCGATAATTAATTCATTTATCTTATATTTAGGCATTCTTCATGAGTAATTAATATATACAAAAGTGAAATGTATGTGATGCATGCATATGTAGCTATCATTTGCATGCCTCACATATATGCTAATATTTCTTTGCTACTCGTGATTCGATATGGGTTGTTACGCACCAGTATATGAACCAGTGCGACTTATATATGTAGTGCACCATTGTTTTTATTTGTATAAAAATTAACCTTGTAATGGTGCACCATTTTTTATTAAGCATAAGGGCCTTCAGTTCAATTAATAGCACCGGTGTGTATAATATATATACTAGTGCAATGTATTTGATGCATGCATATGTAGCTAGCATATGCATGCCACACATGCATGCTAATATTGCTATGATATTCATGATTCGAGATGGGTTGTTATGCACCAATATATGCACCAGTGCGACTTATATATGTAGCACATCATTGTTTTTAATTGTATAGAAAATAATGATGTAATGGTGCACCATTTTTTATTAAGAATCAGGGCCTTTAGTTTAATTAATAGCATCGGTGTGTATAATATAAGAAGCACACCACTATTTTTAAATTAAAAAACCCACAACAATGCACTATATTATTTATGCATTGGGCATTCATATATGGGTTTAGCACCGGGGTGTCATGATAATATAGCACCGGACTGGGGAAAATGAATTTTACGTTCGAAATTTTTTAAATTTAACCCTTTTCCGGTTCTCTCGAAAAATATATGCATCGGTGAAAATTTTGTACTTAACACACCGTCATTTTTTTATTTTTATAAAAATAACTCTACCTCGGTGCACCATATGCAATTAAGCACTAGGGCATATAATTATAGTAGTGCATCGGTGTGTTAGTCTATTATAGACACACTGTTAATAAACATCTACTAGAGCATCTTCCCACCCTAATCCACTAGTGACATCTGCTACAAACATATTTTTGGGCTATTCTTATAGGGGATTCTACAAAAACCTCTGCTAGAAGGTCTTTTGTTGTGTACATTTCCTATTTCTACACTTAGTATTCATTATTCATTTGTTATAGGTTAAATTGGTTAAATTATTGAAGTGAGTGGTTTTTCAGGTTATTTATACAGTTACATGGTGCATCCTTAGAATAGCTCTACAAAGTCATATTCATCATTGAGCTACCTGGATTGGTTTACTAGCTCATAATTCTAAAATTTCTAGTTTTAGTAATAATTTTTTGTTGAATTTTAGCATGTGTTAATGGGCCTCTTTTGATTTTCCATTCCACTTGGATTGGAGTCTAAAAACATCCAATTTAATAACAAAATTTACCCCATAAAATTTTCACATGATTACCTTAGGCATTTGGGTATTTATATTAACTTACTAGTACATTGTTCCGAAATTTCTTGTTTTTAATAATAAATTTATGTATAATTTTAGCACGTGTGTTTTTGTTGCTACAATGCCCTCAAAATATTTTCTACATCCAAATTTTTGATCCTAATGATTTTCATATTAAGTTCACTTTCAGTCACCGAGTGTTGTTTCATGTTATTCCATTTCAAGTGCCCTTGTTCTTTCATAAGTGTTACCATGCCATTTAGAACATCCATGATGCACTTCACAGTCTAAGTACACTTCTATTTACAAAATGAAACTGTTGGTCGTAGTCGCACATACTTTGTCAATTATACTTGGAGAATGCTTGTAAACTGATGTTTTGATGTATATTTCTCAATAATAGGTCATGTCTAATATTTTCTAGTGATTTGGAATGTGTCACACTTATTTTTACTCCTAACTCATTGTGTTGTTCATGTTTCATCTTCCAAACAAACAAATTTTGGTTTCTACAAGCCTTCCCACTAGGCAAGGAAGAGTACACAATGCACTCCCAAGCCTTAGTTGGGCCCCCCTTGTTTGTTGAGGATGTTCCATGCGCCTATATGAAGCCTTCCCTCTCTCTTGGAAGCACAACGCCTTCTCAAACCACAAGATCTCCTTGTTCTTCCAAATTTCACCCTTCTTGAAGGCTCTCACCTAAGTAAGCACATAGTGCACTGAAAATGGTCATTTGGCCTTCATTAAGCCTTGACATTGTGCCCTGCGCACTTAGTTGAGCATATGGTGCACCAACAATGAACATCAACCCTCACATGAGCCCTAACACTATTCATTGCACCTTCTCTGTGACTCAGACCTCCTTGGTTGAGCGCATGGCGCATCAACAAGCATCATTGAGCCTCCTAGTCCCTTGAGATTGCACCTAGAGCCCTCCATCAAGCATCCTCTTCCCAGTGGAGCGCACAACACACTCTTAGTGCTCAACACACATCCCTTGTCTCTTGACAGTGTGCCCTGCACCTATAAGATTTCCCTTCCTCTCCTAAGCGTATTGTTGACTCACTATTGGAAATTTTACATAAAACATGATAGAATATGATATTTTTCAAGCTGATGTTTGCTTTCCATGAGTGATCTTACTTGCAGGTGTTACTAGAACAACATGGCAAGGAGGCATGAGAATATCTATCAAAGGAAACAACACAAAGAAGCATTCGAAGACTATGTGATTGTGACAAGTGAAAGAACACCATATTTTGATAACCAAAGTGATCCATATAGACTCCATATATATCTAGACCCTTTGGAGGGTAAATGGCAACAACAATGAGGAATTTGCATCAAGAATTGAAAACATAGGTGCCATCATTGTCATCTCTTAAGAAATTCCAGTCACAAGTTATTATGGATCCCAAGTCATCAATGTTAGTGACTTTTCTTGTTGTTGCCACATCATGACGTGGAAATACTGATGTAATTATGGTAAATATAAATATGTGGAAGTCTAAGGTTCATGTATGGAAAAAAGAGCCACATGTGGAATTCTAAAGGTCACATGTAGAATTCCAAAAGACATAAAGGAGTCCAAAATTCATGTTGAAGTTCAAAATTCATTTGGAAGACCAAAGGTTATTTATAAGTCTAAAGGTTATTAGAAGTCAAAAATCCATATGAGAAACTCAAGAGTCATGAGGATATGAAGAGTCATGTCTCTAGTTATAAAAGAGGCCTCATTACTCAAATGAAGGACTTTTCACCTTGGCTCCCACAAGGCATTAGAGAGATAGAGACATTTCTTTTGGAGAGCAAGTGGTGGCTCTAAAGCTCCACTATTTGGAGCAAGGGGTGTTCATTGTACTTATGTAGCTTGGAACTTTTTCTTAATACTTGAATCCCATTAGGCCAGCACATTTTTATGCATATATCATGGATGTTTAAAGTCTATTCTTTGAATGTTTTTGGTTTATGTTTTCTTCTTATGTATGAAGAAATTGAACTATTTCGTTGGATTTGGCGCTTATATTATTGAAAGTGTGTTGTGGTGGTTATAATGATCATTGAATTTATGTGAACTATTTCGCTTGATGCATAACGATTCTCTCCTGCATATGTTAGTGTGTCTTCACTAAATCAGTGCTAATACTTGTCTCTTGAAGGCTCACTTTTGTTCCTTTTAGTGAAAGAAACTTGATACATTCTACAATTGGAAATTTCACTAAGCATACTTTCTTTCTCATTCAAAAGTATGTGTGTGCTACTCTCTCGTGCTAATTACTCAAACCAAGGAAAATATTTAAGTAAATGGTAGTCGGGCCATATTCTGAATGGGACTCCTATACCAAATGGTGTGAGGTCTAATTGGGACTTCATATCAGGAAGATCCCATGTAAGTTGGCAAGATCCAACACCGTCAACACACATGCTAATGAATTTATTTCGAGTTTATTCCACTTGGATCGAAGCCGAAAATCATTGAAATTAATCAAAAAATTACCCCACAGCATTTTCATTTGATTAGTTTGGACATTTAGCATGTTATTTCGAGAAACGGGCTTGTTGGAAGTTTACTATAGCAATCTTATAGTAACAGATAGTTTCCTGTATTAGTTTGTTTTCAAGCTCTTCCCTTGCCCATATTCACTCCAAATTCATGGTAGAAGTATATTTATGTCTTAGAATAGCCCATGAATGCTCTGAGACCACTTTTGTTGAGCTTAGGTTGGTTAGGCCGCCATTTATCTTATGCATTGCTTACTTCTTGAATGTTGATTTATGGAACTAGTCTAGATTTCCTTTCTCACAATTTACTTTAAGAAAAGTATGATTTCTTTCCTGCATGAGTAATCTAGGGTTTTCATTTCCTACAAAGTTGAATAGATTTAACTATTGCCATTTCCTTTCCAGCAAGATAGATTAGATTTTCTTTATTGTGTTTTCCTTTCTTGCAAATAGAATTGATTTCCTTTCTCATTCACTTTCTAACAAAATTAGAATAGGTTTTCTTATTGCTATTTACCTTATGCAACTTAGGACTCGTGAATTACCTAGATCTTTGCTCATTCAATGTTGTTTCATTTCCTTCTTTCACCTACATCAAAGGGAGTCGTACTAGGAATAGAGAGGTGTATATTGCATATAGTGTCGTACAAACTCTGGGTTGATAATTAAAGTTGGTAGCGTTGGGAGTTGCAACATTCTTGTTGCAATATTGGGGCTCATCAGTAAAAGAAATGGGGGCTTTTTAGTGGAAAAAGTCTCTTGTAAAACTATTCACAAATTTTGCTACTAAGTAAGATCTCCTTCACAAAGGCATGGTGAAACCAAGATGCAATGTGAAATACACTATTTCCTCCTTTCAAGGCTCAAATGTTGGGAAAGTTCACGTTCCAGATTAGGTTTTATGACTTGAATTATTTTCAACTATGTACATCTCTAATAATAATAATGGCTAAAATTGAAACAAAAGTTGGTCTAAATATATTAAGGTGAAAAATAAATTTTCAAATATTGAAATATATATTAGAAATACAATTTCAATATTGAAAATTATAATACGAACGAAATTAAATGTGGAAAAAATATCCAAATATTATAGATATTTAGATATTTGTGTGTAACATAATAAAAAGAAAAAAAAAACAACTTGGACAAATAAAAAAACGCAAGCATCGTTGGTCTCTGCATCTCCGCCCTTCATGGCCAGCACATTCTCCATTGATTTTGCATTGGTTTCGTGCAAAGCAATGCAGACTTCTCAGCCTCTTGCCTGATTGGATGAAGCAATGCTTACGATGGTGTAATAAGGTGAATCACAAAAGTAGAACAATGTGCAGGCTATATTAAGCAAATAAAAGTCACATCAAAGTTACGTACCATGAACTGTGTGCAGGGTGTCGGTGTTAATGTGCGGTAAAATATTAAGTAAAGAATCCCATTGAATATGACATACTCTGTGTTCTCTTGGTTTTGAAGCCGTAAAGCAGTGACACCGCAAATATTAGTCACCAACGAAAAAATCAAAACTAAAGTTCACTTCACAGACAAGAAAAAAAATGTGTTCAGGTTGAATAATATTAAAAAACGATCATACATGTCATTTTATAATTAGCCAACTTTCTCACAAAAAAGGATTATCACGTCACTTGAAAAGCATGAGAGGATGAATGTTGAGGAAAAGAAATTACAACCGCCCATCTAAAAATGGATATCCAAGCCAACAAAAAGGAGAAAAATGGATATAGGCAATTGTAATGAAGTCCATCAAATGGAAGTTCGATGGACACACCAATTGTAATGGAAGTTTGATAGACACATACAACCTTCTCGCAGACTTCTCGCAGACGGGGTTCTACCGCAGTGCTGGAATTCGTGTTTTCTGACGCTGAGAGAGCTCCTCGTGAGATCAACTTCGTGGTTCCTGTAGCAGACTGAGTATACATATTTTTATGTGTTATCTTTGTGGTAGAACGAGGGTTTTCTAAAGCAAAACTCCACAAATCCTAAGTCTTGAAGGAGAGTGTGGATCTTGTAACAGAGTAATCAGGACCCTTGTGAAAGCACGAGAGTTATACTTGCAATCGATCCAAGATTATTAAAGGGCGGACCTGCGGCGTCTAGGAACGGTCAGCAGGACTTGAAACAGCCACGATCTTAAGCTAAAGGCTCTAAAAAATTTTTGGAGATCCCGCACTCTGTCCCTATACCCCTTCAATTCATTCGAGCAAGGTATCTATCTATTCACCGAAAGAGTATCAACCACAGATGGTTTTGCATTGCTTGGCATCTACCGCAGACGGGTTCGCATCTTTTCGCATCTACCCCAGAACGGGTCTCTTCTCGCAAACAGGGTTCTATTGCAGTCGGTCAGAGGGGTTCCATATCTCTTCTGCTGCAAGTGCAGTATCGAGAGGTTTTTCTCCTACAAGAAGATTTTGCAATTAAACCTCTGCTCTCTTCTCTTCATAGAACGGGTTTTCGCATCTCTTCCATAGGGTTCGATAGCATCTCTTCCGCAGTATGGCTCCCAGCTTCGCAAAGATAATTGTCGGCCCAGTTTCATCCGCCTCTAAGAGTCAAGCTCCTGCCCATATTGTCAGTGAAGCCCTAGCTCTCACTGTGCAGGTGGTCAAGGCCTCAATGGATGAGGCCTTGAAGTTTTTTTAAAGTGCCTTAATCTATCGGTTTAATGTCTTTTGGCCACGACTGACAGCTCTCCACAGTTGGATCTCAGAAGTATGGAAGCCTTTCATTTCTGATGAAATTAATATCTACCCCTGTGCTAAGGGTTTCTTTATAGCAGATTTTGAAAACTCTGAAAGCAAACAATGCATTTTAGATTCTGGCCCTTGGTTTTGGGAAAAATCAGGCCTATTTATGAAACCATGGAACCCATCATTTGATCCCTCAACAACAATCATAACCTCAGCACCAGTTTGGGTCAGATTTCCAAACCTACCTTTGCATCTCTGGAATCTCTCCTCGCTAAAAGCCATTGAAAATGCAATTGGGAAATTTTACTGCAGGTGCCCAGAAACAGAGGAATATGTCAAAACCACCTATGCACGCATCTGTGTAGAAATCGACTTCAGCGCCGGATTCCCCGCTGAAATAATCCTTACAAGCAAAGACTATGTATGGAACCAGAAACTCGACTATGAAAGTGTGCTCTTCAGATGTCGATCCTGCTTTGAGACATGCCATCTAGCCAAAAATTGCCCAAAAGTCTCCTAGAAAAATTCTACTAGAAAGAATTACCATAGATCTACATGGTGGGAAGGAGCACAAAAAGAATATTACACAGTCAAGGAAGAATACTCTCCAGAAAACTTTGAATCGCAAGAAATCAGGAAAGAAATAAACAACCCTCAAGACAAGCAGGGGGAAAGCCCCACCCAACAACAAAAAAATGAACTCGACAACTCCTCAATCATCAACAATTATGAGGATTCGAATACCATGCAAAATAAATCTTCATTTAGCAGCAAAGCAGATCTCCCAGATCCCGAAGATAAGACCCCAGTGTTCAGAAGAGATGAAGGAGTTGCAAGACAAAGGAAGTTGGAACACTGTAGAGAAGAAAAAGAAAGCTACAACACCAATCTCGCAAAGAAAGACGAGAAGCCAGACAATTAAGAATTAAGAAAATTATAGGTCCGATAGACCAAAGTTTGGTCTCAATAGACATTAACCATCATCATCATCATCATCATCACAATCAAATCAATCTTAAAAATATAGAAGGTGAAACGATCACTCAATTACCATAATACTAAAACTATCGTAAGGTTTCCTTATGTAATAAATAAAGTGAGATTGAAGATGGCTAAAAATGAGTAGGAATGTAATATGAATAGCATTTGGGATGTTTGAATATAAAGATTTGCCATGAAAGTTATACTTTTTCTTCAATGGTCAATTTATAGATTTTGACCATGCAAATTACAAGGAGATGAAAATAAAAAAAATAGGAATATGTTTCAGAGGTATGATACAATTATAATTAAAAAAATTCTAAGATAAGAATAAATAACATATATCTAATTAAATTTGAAATTATAAAGTAGATTTAGAATAATTTTAGCTAGATTTACTTTATTCAAAATTATAAATAAAAAAATTTTTAAAGTCAATGGTGTATATTACAATTTCTTATTAGAGAATTATTAATATTGAGTTTTATTGGTGCAACCATATAAATTAAATGGTTGGTAAATGCTCTTTAGATTAGTATGAAAGAGATGTTGTAATGTCATGTTATGTTATGTAAACATTTTGAATATATCAAATTACATAAAATAAAAATAAAATAAAATTTAAAAAATAATAATAATAATAATAATATATTATTATTATTAGTCCAACAAATTGGTGTATGAGACCCCTTGTTTGTGGGACAAGGGACTCAGCCCCAGATTTGTGTATGAGACCCCCTTTTTTGTTGGACAAGGGACCCACCCACCAAATTGGATTGCTAAGTCTACGAAGGCATACATATTCTACTCCCCCTCTGGTTTTGAACCAGTGACCTTTTAGGAGGAAACACATGCTCTTAACCATTAGGTCCACTCAAGAATATATATATATATATGAAATCAACCTAAATTCATCTTAACTTTGGATCTATTAAGCGTCAAGAGGAATCAAATCTCTTGAGATGCAGCCATTTCCTCAAGTTTTGCACTCAAAAAAAAGGTTTGCACCTAGAGAAATTTGATCCCTCTAAACACTTGTTAGATTAGAGTTAACATGGATTAAGGTTGGTTATATATATTATATGGTTGGTAAACATCGAAATGAATCAATCATTTAAAAAATCATAAAAATTAACTAAATTATAACTTTATTTTAAATTATTATTGTTATTAATTATAAAAAGAATAAATATATAAGTTAAACATATATACATTTAGAAAAACATAAAATAAGATTATTAATCATGGAAAATTACCTCCACTTTATCATGATGATTCTTAATCTATAAATAGGTTTTGTTACAATACTATGGACCAATACCATGGCTTATGACAATATCACATGCTCAAAAAAATCATAAGAAACAATTGGTCATATAACATTTGTTACCTCTAAAAATTATTTAACATTATTTATAATTGTTATTAATCAATTCAATTACAATTTGATATAGTAACTTTTATTATGCTGAGTTACTATACTTGTAAGAGATTCAAATATTGTTTGATATACTAACTATTATCATGTTGAGTTACTATACTTGTAAGGGATTGGCACAATTTTAAGGTGACCTGTATTAGAGTTATTTATGCACATAATGGTGTCTTTGTTACTATTAGAAAAAAAAAAATTCTAACCATAATAAGTGTGAGTTATTTATGGACATAATGGTGGCTTTGTTACTATAAAGAATTTAATTCTTACCATAATAAGTGATATTGTGTTTGTTGAGTAGTATATTTTATTATACGAATGGGTTGGTACCATTTTATAGTCAATATGTGAAAATATTATATAAGAGTAAATATATTTATTATTTTAATGATCAAAATTAATTATGAAGATGATAATGATGATTAAAGTTTATTTAGTTTAAAATTGGTCTATCAAATCTTATGGAAAGTAGGAGATTACTTAGATTTATTTAGAATTTTATTTCTATACTCAAAATTTATTAAGAGAAGTGTTCCAATATCACCATAGTTTTGATGTCTTTGAAGGTTATGAAGGTTGGCTTTGTGAAAAATATTTTGAAATAGTAATATAATTTGGGTATATGTATGGCAGAATTATTTTCATCTTTAACCCTCTTAGTGTTACAAAGATGTTAGATTCTTTCAACCCCCGATTATTTTCCAATGCCCATTTTCACTATGCATCTCATAGGAGTTGGTTCATATTTTAGCAAAGTGGGTTTTCTTCTTTATGCTAATCAAAACCAAGAGATACTTTTGTTATTCTCGTTACAAGGAAAATACCTTCTAGTGGAGGTTTTTGCGGAGGACCTTATAAAAATAGCCCAAAAATTATTTTGTAGCGTAGGTCACTAGCGAAGGTGGGCGGGTGGATGTTTTAGTATTGGATGTTTCTTTTACAATGCATATAAAATATTCAAGCGCACCGGTGCTTTATTATTCATACATGCACCAGAGCTGCATATAACATGGTGCATTGTAGAATTTTTTGTTTTGAAAAATAAAAAACCACGGTGCGTTGAATACCCAAATGCACCGATGCTTGAATATTCGCTAGCACTAGACTAATTCATATAGTAAAATGTATCGGTTCTATTTGACAATGACGTCTTGGTGCGGTAAACATACAACAATGCCCCAGGGAATCTTATAAAGCACATCGATAGAGGGTTTCTAATTCTAAAAAAAGATCAGTGTTATTGTAAAACCATAGCACTGGTGCATTACCAGTAAATTAAACCCTGGTGCATCTCGATAAAGCACTGCCATAATTTTAAATTTAAAAAAACAAAATAAAAAATAAAAACATGGCGTTTTTCGATATAGCCTACCCCGGTGTGCTTCGCGAAACGCACCAAAGGAGGGTTAAATAAAAAAACCCTCTCGGTCATAATTTTCATTTTTACCATCTATAATGCGGGAGAGCTCTGAAGCACCAATGCCACTCTTTCCATGTGCAAACGCCTTGACGTTGGTGCTTCTCTTGCTCACCACCTTTCAGTAACGTGCTCACTGTTTGAGTTTCAATTTTTTTTCAAACGATGTGAAAAAAAAATTATGCATTACGTGTCCACAATGCCTCCCCAACCACAAAATTTCTAGGTAATATTTATGTTTCTTTCTAATTTAATTTTTTAGAGGATTATAATTGAAAATTAGGTTAAATTTCTCATTGTTTTTGCAACAACAAAAAAAAGCAACGTGCAGTGCTCGCACTGGGACCGGTGCGCCCTATAAATTTAGAGGGTACATTGTGTTTCGTTGCATGAACATAACACAACGCCATTATGGCGGTATATTTTATAATATAAACGCACTGAGAAATATGTGACATATTGTGTGTCGATGCGTCACTCCTGGTACATTTATATTTACCAAATGCACTACAAAAAAATATTTAAAAATATTTCTATATCTCGATGCGTTCGATACCCTGAACATATTGTACCAGTTCCAACAAGATATACGTGAACACCAGTGCACAAGTATGTCGCACCACTATGAAAATTTAAATTTCTGAAACAGTCGTGGTGCGTCATACTTATGTGCGCACCAATACCGGTGTGGTTATCATTTAAAGCGCACTCGCGTCAGTGCATGACTCTGTTTTTAGCACACCGATAAAAAAAATTTAATTGAAAGTTATGTTTCCATATGTATATATATATATGAAGCTGATGTATTTTATATTTCAATTATGTAGCAGAGACGTCAACAGAGGAAGCAAGAGCAGCAGGCAGACCCATACAATATGGTCCGACCATGGCAGGCGAGAGAGAGGGAGAGAGATTTATACCCTCACCCTATTACTCCGAAGACCCGAGTTCTCTTGAGGAATGTAGGCCTCCTCAAGTACTATGAGGATGGGTGGAGGAGGGTACATCCCTGAAGGCGCGCTCTGTCCTACTGGTTGATATTTTCTATCGATGGAATATCCAAAAATAGGATTTTCATGTCTGTCTTGAGTTGTGGTATAGGCCCACTGAGGAGGATATATATTGTATCAGTGGCCTATCCAAGAGAGGAAAGGATTTTCCCTAGTTCCCTGATGTCTGCCATGGTTTCCCAGCTGAGATTCAACTTGCATACACTCATATATATGTCGGGCCTCTTGCAGTCTGTCCATCATATTTTTAGGTCCATGGTTGAAAGCTACAGATTTATTCTTTTGCTACAGAGGAGGCTAGGTGCCTCCCATTATTAGTCAACACCATTTCACATTATTATGGTGATGGGCAGCACAGTAGTTTCAATCTTTTGTATCATGTTGATTATTTGATTCAGGTGCCACATTGCATCAGACGGTCTACCATTTTTTTAGGTAGTTTTTCACGTCTTTAGATAGATGTTGTGCATTGTCGAGATAGGGGAGGGAGACCTTCCCTTTTGCTTCTGAGATTTTTTTATTTTATTTTTTTTGATAGGTTTTCAGAGATGAGGCCTACATTTTATCATCACCCTCCTATGTCAATCACTGAGGTCTGGATGTGCATGTGGGGGCAGATGATGCCTAAGAGGGGCATGCCAGAGTTTCCGGCTAGGATTTTGTACAAGGAATTAGTTCTACTAGCCAGTGTGGATGACCATGTCTTTGTCGTGTTGGGGTATCTGTATGCAGGGATTGATTGGATAGGGTGTACTAACATCTTCTTCATAGTGGTTGAGCCTCCAGATGATAGAGGTAATATTAGTGCTTTCTTTAAATTAATCTAGTTTCATTTTCTTGTTTTAATGAATTATAATAAAATTTATTCTACCACATTCTTTAACTTTTTTTATTAAATTATTTAATGAAAATTTCTAATTATTTTGTTTTCTATATATTTTGTGGACATCATCTCATATTATGGGGACATGCCTCCTCCCCCACTAACGAATAGATGAGATGGGCGATACCCAAGAGGTTGATGGTGAGGCACATCCTCATGGGGGCGTGAGCATCCGAGGGTGGAGGACTACTATGCAATTTTGGATGGACTGTTGTGATAGATTGGCTAGAGTTTTGGTTCAACAGTGAGTCTGCCCTACGAGGTCTTGAGATATCAACACAAACCTGATGTTCATGGATATTTATAGGACCTATATGCATGTTTTGATATCTCTTATGTGGCATGTCATCGGAGCTGGTACTTTACTAGCAGCGATGAGGGATGCAGCGCATCATGCAGTAACACATCCATCAAATGAGGGTGGTCATGATGATGATGAGGGTGATGATCATGATAATGATGATGAGGATGGCGATGATCATGCTTCTAGTGGTTCCACCCCATCGGGTCATGACCACCAAGGTGTCGATGATCCTTCTGGGAGTACACCTACTCCTCAATCGCCTGATGATGTCGAGATTTCAGAGGTAGAGGATGTGTCGTATGTTTCTCCTGACAAGGCAGACTGGCCACCTTCTCCTGTAGACTAGCCACATCCTTCTACTATAGACCATCCACCTCTTACTCCTCCACCTCAGCTGAGTTCTTAGATGTACTTGATCAAGCAGTAGTTGACCATTGATCGTCTTCTACTACAAACTAGGCTGCAGGAACTACTACGTCTATTGTATAAGATATTTGATTGCACTTCTTTGACTTCATGATGTAGTAGTGCATTTTTTTGTTCATGTTTATGTACATAATTTACATGTTGGTGTTGATGTGTATATTGTTATGTCATGTTGGATATGTTCATTTAATGTGATAGGAGATAGATTTTTACGTGATAGAAGTTATTTGACATGAGATTTATATTAATTTGAGGATGTGTGTGGTGGTGATGTTAGATTACAATATTTTTATTTTATTAGATGTGATCACAATGATGATGCCCCGTTAGATTATTATATTTGTGTGCTATCCAATAATGTTTATATGTGTTACTAGAAGTGTATATAATTAGATGATGGCAGTGAATTCAAATGTGTGTCCTAGAAGATGTTTATGTTTGTTAGGTGATTATCGTCATGATGTTTATTTTTATGAAATAATATTTATGATAGATTATGTATTCATGAATTTATATAAAAATTTTATATATGAAAATGCATGTAAAACAACTTACTTTAAAAGAATGAAAAGTTTTTTTTATAATTTACAAATTTTAGTATGGTTGAAACTATGACTGTAAAATTATGATGAAAAATTTTATATTGCTTAGATCGTTCCTTGATATTCAATCTACCTTAATTAATATAATATTTCAATACTCACAACGATAAAATAATTGAAGGTAAAATAATTTAGTTAGTTCTTAAAAAGAGGAAAATGTGTAACTCAATCAATTTTTAATATAAAATATTATTCAAAAATGCAATTTAACTAATTCAACATTAGTTTATAAAATTCAATCTATTGTTAAATTTAAAACACTTAAGTCATACTTTTTTTACAACCTGCAGCCTAGATCTGTCTTAACTCTAGATCTACCAAGTGTCGAGACGGATATCTTTTTGAGTGAAAAGAGATTTGATCCCTCTAGGCACTTGATGGATCTAGGGAGTTGGTATATTAATATATATGTAGTTGGCATTGAAATATTTTATTTATAATTCACACTCTCTATATTAAAATGTTAAAATATGCTCTCTCATATTTTTTTCTTGTATGTATACATTTAATTATTTTTATTAATAATAGTTTCTAAATTAATATTACATATCAAATCCATATTAAACATTGAAAATTTTACAAATATCTCTCATATATTGAATTAGAAAGCAACTATTAATGGAATAATAATTCTCTCAGTCTTTCTCACTAAAGAGAAAATATAAGAAAAAAAATCAATTTAAATGACTTTATTTTTCTCTATATAATGTATCTATAAAATTATCTTATTTAATATGGACATTGAAATATTTTTCTTATGGTTGTCACTACAATATTTTTTGTTATAAATATATATATATTTTTTTTAAATATCACATGTAAATGGAACGTAGAATGAGTTAATTATCTTATTTAATATGGACATTGAAATATTTTACTTATGGTTGTCACTACAGTATTTTTTGTTATAAATATATATATATATATATATTTTTAAATATCACATGTAAATGGAACCTAGAATGAATTACATATAATGTAATATCAATAATATTATTGTTTATGATGTGAAATAAATACATTTTTTCCTTGTAGTAAAAAAGTAAATTATATTTTTCTACTCATTATATTCCATCCTCACAATAAAAACTAAATTATTATTTTTTTACTTTCGGTTACATTATATCTCTAAATAAAGTTATATAATATTAAGGTGTAAATTGAAGTATTGTAATTATGGTCGACATTAATTTCTTTTCTTATTACTATTTTTAATTCATTAATTTTAATTATTATTTTACTATTTTTAAATGTAACATTATGTGACAACATCTCTCCCATACTAAGTTGTACAGTGTGTCTCACGACGCAATTATTATTAGATTTAATACAAGTTAAAAAATTATATTTTTATAAAAAATATTTTATTACTAAGGTTATCATATTTTCAAGCAATTTAAATTTAATCTTTACGGCAACTTTCATCAATTTAAATAAAAAATTTCTCTCTCTAAAGATGATTATAAAGAAATGTAAAATAAGGCTTTTGATCAAGTTACTTGTAGTTGGGGATTTGCTCTATTAGAAGTTCTCCCTTAAAGAGGCAAGAGAACTTTGTTCTAGTAATAAAGATATAACATTTTGATGTTATTTTGGTTCTTCATTTGTTATTGTACTAGTTTAAATTTAACTTTTTTTAATTATAAATATGAGTTAAATAATACAGTTTAAATAATACAAATTAAATTATCATAAGATATTCACTAAAATTCATGTTTTTCACATTTCTTGTAACGAACAAAGTTCGTATACGCAACAAAATAATTCAGAAGAACTGATATATATAAGTATCCATCGTAGGACAAGTAGTAATTGTATATAAGAATTGTTGAATGTACAAAAGATGTGTGTGATGATTACAATGAGGGTTTTTTTATATACCTAGGCAGGTTCCCTTTCATGAATGATCATGTCTCTAAGACATGCCTCTTCTTACTAAAGAACTAAATATTAGTTAATTAATTATTATTTATTTATATTTACATTTATTATTTATATGAATTATATTCATAGCATTGCCCATCTCTTCAAAAAGCTTTGTCCTCAAATCTTACATCTAAAAGTATCGAATCTCTTTTCCTGTTTCGAATATATTCTTATCTTAGAACTTTCACCTTCATCAATACAAGACTATATGATCCTCTGACTGATAAACAAAATTGTCGGACTAAGAATGGATTTGACCATCCAAGATTAATCTTTTCTGGAATCATCTGATCACTATAAAATTGTAATGAATTTTTATCATAAGACTGAATTCTGCAAACTTCAGTATTCCTTGGATCATAAATCTCTTGTTTCTTTTATTAATTATTCAAATATGTAGACTGACTTAGTTGTTTTTTCTTGTGATTCAGATGTCAATAAGCAGTTCTTGCAGTTTGATCTTTCCCTAATCTATTTGAATTTATTTCTTGATTTAATTCAAGTATTGTTGTTGTTGAGTTGGTTACTGAATCATGGAATTTCCATTTTTTGAACGGAAATATCTGAATTGGTTTTAACTTCTATAAGTTTCTCTTCTTCTTGAGTTATGATATTGACTGGATCGGTATTTATTCCTAAATTATCTTCAATATGGACTGAAACGGCTAGAGATTTCAATACTTCTTGAAATTGTTCTAAGTTGTCATTTAATGATTTCTTGTCACTTTTAAGCTTATTTATTTATGTAAGAAGATTTTTTTATGATTCCTTAGATGTAAAAGTTCATCATTTTCTGAATCGTTGACTTTGTCCTTATTATCCTTCTCTTTATCTTTTATACTTTTGATTTTCTCTAATAACCTCTAATTCAGGTCTTTAAAGCACAATTTTTCTTCTTCCTTTTATGAAAGATTCTTGTTGAATTTCTTCTCAAGACATTCATTTTCTTCTTCTATTTTTTTCTTATATCTTTGGACTTCTTGATCTTCTCAAGTAATTTTTTATTATTGTCTCTTAGATGCCAAATTTCGATGTTACTTTCTGTTGATTCATTTTAAAAGTGATCTTCGATATCTTTAAATTTATTTTCGAATGCTTCGTTTTTTTGTTGAAGTTTTGTGATTTCTTCTTTTAATATGTGTCTCGGTATTACCTTGATATTCTTCCAAAGTAAACAATCTTTGAGATTTTGGACAAAGTATTGTGTGATTTGTATAAATCGATAAATATTGATCTTTTGTTCGACAAAATGGACTTTTGGTCCAAAATGTAGAATTATTTATGGAATTTATAGTTTGTTCATTCAAATTAGACTTCATTTTACTTGGCCTTAAGGTTTATTGATAACCTTCTATTGTTTTCTTTTTTAAATTTACTAACCTTCTTTCATTTTATAAAACCTACTATTTTCCTCTATAATACTACCTTCTTCTTCTTTTTAATTACTTTTCTACTTTTATTTTTTATCTTGTATTTTTGTGGGGATATCCAAACTCCACAACCTTAATAAATAAAAACTTATCATGTAACTTATTTTCCACACTAATTTATCATAAACCTGATATAAAAAATATTTTTTTTAATTTTCACTCTTATCTTTTCATGTTTGGGCTTATTGAGTAACCCTTGGAAATAATTAAATATTTGACTTTTTTATGTATTGTTTAATAATAATGTTTGTTTTTGGACTAAATAATTTCAATGGCGAAGGGACTCTAATGAAATCAACGATGGAGAAACTCCAAAGCTTCTATAGCGAAATGCTTCGATTATGACGACAACAAAGTTGACGATAAATTGATGGCCAAAGGCCGAGACCGGTGAGCGTGGCTCCGATATCAATGTAACGAAAAAAGGTTCATAAATGCAGTGGATTCATTTAGAATAACTGAAATATGTAAGTAGCCATCATAGGACAAGTCGTAATTGTATATAATAATTGTTGAATGTATGTAACACCCTCTTCCCACATCCACCCAAGTAACTAACCAATTAGGGTAAACATGCGATGAGAGGCTACTAATATGAGATTAAACCTCCTATATGACCTTAAGGAAGTGGAACTGATAGAAACTTGACAAAAAAACCTTCCACAATAGCAACAACACCTCCAGGAGGTAACCCAATCTCCCAAACCTATGAACCTTGAGGGGGAACTGATTTTTTACCTTTTTAAACATTAGTCATAGGCATGTAAGTGTAAATGAGTGGCTAGAATCCTATAGCCACGGGCATGCCAAGGAAATTTCGCGGCCAGGGCCCAAACAAGTCATTTTTGTGCCTGCAACTTCGGGATTTGTACCACCTTTTTATCCCCATAGTGAAGGTCAATGCCCAGAACTTCATGAAACTTTAGGAGAGGATAAATAACATTAAAAAAAAGTTATGGAAGCAATCAAATCATCAGGAACTCATATGGCCGCCTCCTAGCCATGACAGGGATTTTGTCAAACATGTCGTAAACATGGCATCTACAGGTGTAAACAACATATTTAAACATAGGGGTCTGATAATTATCTGAGAATCGCTAAGAAGCATTACTTCTTTACACCATGAGCTACAATGCCATCTAATTGACCATAAATAAAATGTTCATTCTTTTACATGTAAAAACATGGATAGAGCCATACATCATCATTGATAAAATTCAAGCTTATAACCATCATAATAACAACAGAAATACCATGGATACAAAAGTAATAGAATCCACATAATAACCAGTGAAATTAAACATCAAATACCAAAGGAATGAGATTCTCATTAATGAGTGTATAAACCAACTGGAGATCGGACTTCCACGTTCCACTGAACCATAGATTGGCTTAGCCAAATCTCTCTTCAGCCAATAACCCATGTGTCATATTCCAAGCATGAATGTGGGACTCATAACTAACCGAAAATGAATGAAAAAAACATGGATGCTATTGGAGTTCTTCGCCTCCTAGTCTCTCAGGATTTACCATAACCCACAGTATGATCCAAGGGTCACTAGGCCCTACATCGAGATCATCTCCCTGGGCTTTATAGTACATCCAATCCCAGGAATACTAGGCCTAACAGAGAGAAATCCACCTCTTGTCTTTACCGTATATCTTTCCATTCACCGGAAAGGATTCCTCTTCCCACTGAGGCACACAATTTAGCTTTACCACAACCCATAGTCTAGCTCATGGGATACTAGGCCAGTGGATTTACTGTGATCCTTGTCTGGTTCAGGCACCACTATGCCATGTGTTTTCCATTTGGATATCCACCCCACTTAGCTTTGAATCCATCCAAAAATCCATCTCAACTGAAGTATGAGAAACCCATCTCATCAAATCTATACGAAAATGGAAAGGCTAGGCTAAAAACATTGTCACATGTAGCAAAACCCATGCTAATATATAAAGAAACCACATGCAATACCATGCATGTTAGATCTAGCAAGGAATTCATATATCCAAGTCTATAACTGCAAAGAATCTCATTGTAGCTGCTTAATATTTCTCTTCCTTTCTTGCCCTTCCTTGCTTTCTTTTCCTTTCTTGCTCCAATTCCCAAGTGCTCCAAGAAAATTCTAAGTGTCCAAGAGTGAGAGAGAGAGAGAATAATGAGAGAGCTCCAAAAAAAATGCACTAATAAAAGGTACTAATTGATCCTCATAAGAATTTTTATAGAAGAGGCCTCTATTTTCTTCATTTTCCATTATTTTCCTTCAATTTCCTCCCCACATGCAACCTGTGACCTTTCATCTCCCTTTTCTCCTAATTTCCATTTTTGCATAAATAAATGTGCCAAAAATAATTTTTACCTCTTTAATGCCTTATCCATAGCCTTTTTCGTTTTCCTTAGCCATAGTAAACCAAATGAACACCACCTATGATTTTTTGCCAAACATTCAGCTTGCAATAAGTGTCCCATCAATCGTGGTTATTATTTTTAACTTTTATTACATGGAATTTTCACCAGGGTTGTTGCAGAACCCTCCCCCTTTGGGGACACCCTCCTCGGTGTTCAATCACACATATATCTCAACAACAACAATGGAAGACAACATACTAATCATGGAGCTTTATATCATAGCTCAATGCAATATTTACAATAATCACCTTGCTGAAAAGCAACCCATCATGAAAACACAACAACATGACATCATAGCTACAAGATAACTATATTGGCATGACACCCATACCACTTATTGGAGCTTTATAACATAGCTCATGGAGGTATTTACATCCATTTACATATGTACATACATACAACCATCACATCAAAACATATACCAAAACATCGCCAAAGCATATGATAAACAAAAACCAACATCACACCACAACTGCTTTGCCTCAACTGGCAAACAAGGAAGGATACATGGCCAGCATCTGATCCTCCATCTCCCTTGTAGCTTCATGAGGTCCAAAGTGCTTCCATTTCACTTTAAGTTTCTCTATCGCTCGATTCTGGAGCTTGAGCACCTTTTTTTGCAATATACACTGAGGCTCTAGATGGAACTCTCCATATCGTTCCACCTGCAATACAAACCATTCAATCGCATGATCAACATCTGTAACATACTTCTTAAGCAAATATATATGAAAAAAATCATGGAATTTCACTGTGGAATGCAGTGAAATTCGATAGCCCACTATTCTGATCCTCTCAATGATCCTGAAGGGTCCACAAAATCGTGGTGTCGACTTGGCACATGATACAATTCGCAAGGAGATCTTCTTGGGATTAACACGCAAGTACACCTAATCCCCAACTTGAAACTCCTTGAAAAAAAAATTCCTGCCTGCATAACTCTTCTGCCTATCCTATGTTGCCTTCAAGTTCTTCTTGATCACCTACATTTCTTGTTCCATTTCTACCAACATCTCTAGTCTAATCAATACCATGTTAACCGTATCACTCCAACTAATATGAATGTTGCAACTCCACCTATGCATAGTCTCAAATGGACTCATCCTCAATGACTCTTGGTACCAGTTGTTGTAGGAAAAATATACCAGTGGAAGATAATCTTCCCACTTCTATTACAGATGCATCAAATACATCCTCAACATATCCTATAGTATCATATTGACCCTCTCATTATGTCCATGTTTTTGTGAATGATAAGTTGTGCTGAAGGCCAAATCAGTTCCAAGACCTGCAAACAACTCCTTCCAAATCTTGGAAGTAAAATTTGCATCCCTGTCAAACACAAACTTCTTTGAAACACCATGCAATCTGACTATGTCCCTGATAAACACTTGTGCTACATCACTAGCTGAGTATGTAGTCTTCACTGGAAGGAAATGTCCATCCTTTGTCAACATGTCCACCACAACCATGATGGAGTCATGCTGTCTATTTATCTTAGGAAAACCTATGATGAATTCCATGGAAATCACCTCCCATTTCCACTCTGGTGTCGTGATCAGTTGTAGCAGTCCACCTGGATGCTTACACTCTACCTTAACCATATGTCAATCTAGACATCTGGCTACAAACTATGCCACATCCTTCTTTAGATTTGATCAATAGTATAACGTCTTCACTACAATCAATGTCTTATGGTAACCTGGGTGAACCAAAAAAAAATTTACATGAAACTCTCTCAATATCACCTTCTTGAGCTCACTAATGTCCGGCACATATATTCTGTCTCTAAATCTAACCAATCCATCTCAGTAAGACGATATTCCAAATCCTATATACGTGTACCTGTACCTATACATGTACCAACTCATGTACTTATACTCGTACCAACACCCATACATGTACCTATATTTTGCTGCAACCTATCCATAATCCCCATATGCCTGTGATCCTGCCGACCTGCCTACAAGATCATATCCTGTAAGTATTTCCCATAGGATCTCATCACTGCTAAGTGGTTTACCTGTACCCGTCTGCTAAGATCATATGTGACCATGTTCTCCTTTACTTTGATGTACCTCATCTCAAAGTTAAACTTTTTGATCGTTCCCAACCATCTAGCTTGCCTGGCATTTAAATTCGACTAGTCCAATAAGTACCTCAACGCAATGTGGTCACTCATCAATACAAACTTCCTACCAAGAAGATAGTTCCTCCACATCTTCAATACATGAATTATTACTGTTAGCTCAATATCATATATTGGTTAGTTTTGCTCATGTTCATTTAGCTTCTATGACTCATATAATATGACCTGTCCATCTTGCATAAGGACCCCACCAAGTCCTCTCTTGCAAGAATTTGTACCCACTACAAACTCCTTGTCCGGATCAGCAATATTTAGAACTAGAGCATGTGTCAACAAATGCTTAAGATGCTCAAAAATAGTCTCACACTCCTATTTCCAATAAAACTTCTTACCTTTCCTCTACAATGATGTAATAGGATAAGAAATTTGTGAGAAGTTCCCAATGAACCTCCTGTAGTAACATGCCAATCCCATGAATGATCTCACCTCATATACATTCTTAGGAGCTACCCACTTCATGATGGCCCTTATCTTCTCTAGATCTACTGCAATGCCTTCCTTGGAAACAACATGTCCCAAGTAGTGTACCTTATTCTAGAGGAAATTTCATTTGTTGAGCTTAGCATACAATTGATGCTCTCTTAACAACCTCAACACTGCTGCCAAATGCTCAGCATGCTCTTCCTCATTTTTAAAATATACCAATATGTCATCAATAAACACAATCATAAACTTGTCCAAATAAGGATGCAACAAAATGTTCATAAAAGACATAAATGTAGTTGGGGCATTAGTCAAACCAAATTGAACTACAACAAACTCATAATGCTTGTACCTAGTCTTGAATGTGGTCTTGTATATGTCCTCTTATTTTATGCATACCTGATGATATCCCGATATCAAGTCGATCTTAGAGAACATTGTTTCTTTCTTCAGTTGATCGCACAAATCATCAATCCTCAACAATGGGTTCTTGTTCTTGATGGTCACTTTTTTCAGTTGTTTGTATTCAATGCATAATCTAAGTGTTCCATACTTCTTCTTTACAAACAACACTAGTGCACCCCATAGCGATACACTTAGTCTAATGTACCCCTTTTCAACCATTTCTTTTAACTGCGACTTTAGCTCTACCAACTCAAGTGTGCTCATCTTGTAAAGTGACTTTGATGCTGGTGTTTCCCTTGGCATCAACTCAAAAGAAAATTCCACCTCCTTGTGAGGTGGCAACTTTGAAATATCTTTTGGAAACACATCCTGAAACTACTGCAAAACTGGATATCTGCTCAAGACTTATGCATCCTCAACTTCCTTAGCTTTTTAATTATAGATATGAACTATGAATAGCACACACCCTTTCATGTGACTGTGTTTTTCCTTCAAGTCTATCACCATCCTAAATGATGGGGCTTTCTTCTTTCTCTGTAAGACTCTTGGTTCCCCACTGTCATCCAAGCACTCAGTAGCTTTTTCATAGCATTCTACTTTGGACTTGTGAAGGTATAACCAATCCATACCCAATAACATATTGTAGGAACCCAACGGAAATATGTTCAAGTGTGTTATTGTAGGCATACCATTTAACTCAAATGCACATGCTCTTACCCAATGGTGAAATTTTCTCTTCGTACATGTAGCCAATTGCACTAACCAGGATTCTACATGCATTTATTTACTAAAGCCACACTTATTGACCAAGTCGGTACTAAAATAGCTATAATTAGATCCAGGATAAATCAAAATAGAAATAACTTGATCACAAAGTTTACCGTCCATATCAATGATAGATGCTTGGTGCTTTTACTACCTGTTGTCCACAGCTGCATAAATCTGAGGAATATTATGCCCAAAATGTCCAACAGTATGCCCCTCATGTGCACTGTATATCTTAGGCCTACCACCCCGGTTATATGGGAAATCTCTCCTAAGGTGCTCCTCACCACATGATCAACGCTCCAACCATCTTGTACCATTACCCCCATGTTTTTTTGTGGTATATGTTGTTGGTGTGGCCTATGTCCATGTCCATTTGTGTTAAAATTCTTTTGTGATGCCACATTTTCCTTCCCATCTGCATTTTGAGGCCTTTCTCTCTCAGGCTACCATTTACCTTAACCTTGGTCTTTCCCTTTCCATCCTTGTTGAGACTCATTATTTCACTTTGAATGTTCATATCAATGCTTCAGCTTCACAATGACTTCCTCAAGTGACCGAGGCTCATCATTCTCATTCTAGTTTCTAAATTATAATGGAAAACCATTGACAAAATGTGAAAATTTAGCCTTCTCATCCTTAAGATATCGAACATGCCTCAGTAGCTCCAGGAACCTAGTTGTGTACTCTTCATAGGTCATTAACCACATCTTTAGCTCATAAAATTATTTGGCCTTACTGTCATAGTACCTCTCTAACAATTACTTGTTCCTAAAAAGCCTCTTGAACTCATTCTAGCTCAAGTCATTTGTTATGATGTCTCTAACTCACTTCACATCTTCCCACCATATGTTTTATTTACCTTTCAAATTGAGGATAGTAATTATGGCCCTCATGTTATCTATGTACTCATGCAACTCAAATAATTTTTTCATTCCAAGTATCTAAGCCTCTGCATCTTTTGGTTTCTTCAAGTCTCTATCAAAAGTAGGTGGTTTGTATTTCTTAAATTCATATGGCAAGTATCCCTTGTCACTACTCATATAAGGATGATATCAATGATGATCATGATGTCTATCTAAACTAGAACTAGAACGGTACATGTACTCATCACTCCTCCTATCCGAAGTGTCCAACAACCTTCCATCTCTCATTGTATCATCTCTATCTGACCGATGTCTACCAAGAGACCTGTTGCCATATGCCCCATTAGTTATGTCCTCTTTTCCATGGCTAGTCTGAAGTGTCCCTTTCCACTGCAACTCTGACAAGCTCTGAAGAAGTATCACATTCACCTCTGCTTGTTTCTCTTATTCTTGTGTGATTTTGTCATTTGCTACCATACAACTCCTTATTTCTTCATTTAGACTTCTCAATGTGTTTTCCAAATCAGAATAGTTCCCACCATGCTACCCATATGACTCATAGGGAGATTCCTTGCTGGTCCTCCAAAATTTCATCCACTTTTACACTCATTTCCACCATTTTACCCTCATTTTGTAACTCGGTAACTCCATAAGCCCTACATTAGGAACCATTCTCATGACTATAGGGTTTATCATTATTATTTTCCAAGTCATTAATTTTAAGTATTTTAAGATCATTTACGATTAAATATTAGGAAATTAACATGATTTCATGTATATCTAAAAGTGTTATGAATTTTGTGATATTGTAGGCCTACTTGGAGATTCTAGAAGCGTCCTATTTCGCCACCTAACTACAAATTCGAATTTCAATTTCCGACTCGTAAGTATTTGTATAATATTTGAGGAATATGTGGATCATTCAAAGGATAATAATCATGCATATTTTGATATGTTTCCTTATCAAAACTATGAGATAATTTGGAGAGGATGTGTATCTTGTATTTTTAGATGATTAGTTGTAACCACAAGAGATAAATGTGGATTTAAGAGAGATTTGAGGGATATGTATTTATTTCTCAGTTATCCTCATTTTTTGTATAAATAGGGGTGCATCCTTCAAAGGATCCCATCTATCTATCTAATAATTCCATTCAAGAATTCTATTGTTCCAATCAATAAAATCAAATAGTTCAATCTAAGATTCTCTATCATGTTCTTACTTTGAAGATGTGATAGTTGTTTGGTGTGTTTACTAAGGAATAGAGGGCCCCCATTAACCACAGTTTGCACATCTTTGCACATATTGGCAATATTGTGTAATTATGTTATTTCATTTCAACAAGTCTAATTTCTTTTGTTTTCATTCCAGCAATTGTGATTTCATTTCTTCAAGTGTGATTTGAATTATGCAAGTGTGGTGTAATTTCATTTCAGCAAGTTTGATTTCAATTCTGCAAGTGTGATTTTATTTATGTAAGTGTGGTATGATTTCATTTATGCAAGTGTGGTGTGATTTCAATTCTGCAAGTGTGATTTCAATTTCAAGAAAGTGTGATTTCCTTTATGCAAGTGTGATTTCAGTTTATTTATGTGGGTTTGGATTGGATTGATTTGATTTATTAGTTTCAATTTAATTAGGTTAATATATTCTAATAAATAATCACCTAGTACATATATTACACGTATACCTCATTAGTTCATGAACCCCAGGTTGAAAATTAAATGACAGGAATTTAACTCGCAATTAAATCACCCAATAGTCCTAGTAGTCTACCATATTTCTATCCATGCTGATATTTCTCCTGCAAAGCATAATATGTTAGCTAAACTAAATAACAATAAACCAACGTACCTTAGTGTAATTTGGGGAGGATACTTCCTGCAAGATCAACCAATCAGCATAATACATTTATAGATATAATCATGAAATCATATAAACATATAATGTAAAGGCATATAAACACATAAATGCAATTCTAGTTGGAGTCTAGACATCAATGCATGCCCATACCAAATACAGAACATGAACTAATGCATAACCATACCAATGCAACTTGACCACATATGGTACAATAGCATAAGTGACATGTAACTAAGCCTGAATGACCAATGCATGTTCAGCATATGACATCATGCAAGAAAGCACACATGGACAACACACAAGCATGACCAATATGTGACCTAGCATAAACTAGAAATGCATATAAAACATGTAACCATATGTAAGCAATTGTCCATGGACAAAAAATAAGCATAAACAACACATAATCAATCTATAGCTGCTAGAAGCCTATAGCCACAAGCATGCCAAGGCAAGGCCACGACCAAGGCCCCAAAAATTTAGTTATGTGTCTGCAACTCCAGGATTTGTGCCACCATTTAAGCCCCAGAGCCCGGGTCACTACCCAGAACTTCATGAACATTTTTGAGAGGATAAATAACATTAAAACAAAGGTATGGAAGCATTCACATAATCAGGAACTCATTTGGACCCCTCCCATCATGATAGGAATTCCGTCAAACATGTCACAAACATTGCATCTATAGGTTTAAATAGCATATTTAAACATAGGGGTCTCATACTTATTTGAGAATCATTAAGAAGAATTTTTATATTACATCATAAGTTTAAATACCATATAATTGACCATAGATACATTGTGCATTCATTTACAAGTAAAAACATGGATAGATCCATACATCATCACTGATAAAATACAAGCTTATAACCAACATAATAACAAAAAAAATACCATGGATATTGTTATCACTCTAGTAATTATCAGGTTGTGAGATTTTGGTTTAAATTTTAAGAACACTAGAGGTAACCACAAACCTACTTTTAAACTCTAAGATCTAGCTTTCCTAGGGTTCCGAGAGGGCTCTATCTGTAAGATTTAATTTTGTTTTGATTACAAGATATCAGGCTAATTATGATTGTGAAAATTCATTTTGATTTGGTTTGGTTTCGTGGGAAAAATCACTTAATGAGATGGATAGTGGGAAATATGTTTTTCCATTGGGCTAAGGAGTCAAAAGTCAAGCAGACTGAACTAGGATCAAGGTCAAAAGTCAAATGTTTTCAGGGCAAGATCGATAAGTCTTTGAAGATCTTAGAAGGCTGATTTGATGAAGTGGTTTGATCAGGATAAAGAGCAATGAAGGATTTTTTGATCCAGAAAAAGGAAGGAGTAGACAGAGGTCAATCAAAAGAGGGAGAAATTAAGGGTTCCCTACTCTGGAAAACAGCAAAAAACATAGAAATGATAAACAGTAAAGACAGGGTGCTTTTAAAAAATCCTGAAATAATACTCCTGTTTATTCATTCAAATTTAGAATACATAATGGATGCATGAAAACATGAGAATATAAACAATGACAAGTAGAAAATACTTCACTTCAATGGTTCATCACATGAATCCTGAAATATGATGCTAGTTGATTTGATCCAGTCTGCTACTCGAAATTTGCAACAAAAAGCTTCCAAGTCCAACAAAAATGACTATAGAAATATTCAGCAATTTGTTCCACAATATTACTTCAAATGATGAAGTATTTATACAAAATTGTTTACAAAATATCCTAGATTGCTTCTAGGAATTACAACAAAATAGTGACAGCTGCTTAAAAAATCAACAAGTTGTCCTATTTATCCAAATAAAATAGAAAATTGTTTGTGGATTAGGTGCAGTTGGCTGCCTTGGTGTCCTCTTTGCTGGCATAGATATTTCAAATCTGTTTTGAAATATTATCTTAATTATCTTATACTCTTTAACTCTGATTCTCTTTATCCTCTGATACTCTTTAACTCGGATACTCTTTAATCTCTATAAATACTATCTTACTACTGTAATAAATTTTGTTTTGACTGAAAAAATAAGCAAACAGCTTTTGTCTTTCTTTCTGCAATTTGACTTTCATATTAAGTCAGTGAGTGATTGCCAAGCTTCATCACTAGGAATTCGTATCTTTTTAAGCCTCCTGAAGTTTTCATCTGCCTCAGTATATCTAGCAAATGTTGGTTTAATGAAAAATAAGTGTTTTATCTCATGCCAAAGATAGAACAAGTCTTCAAAACTTCTGAGTAAGACCTTCCCTGTAGGAATACCTTGTCCATTTGTCTTGTCCACTTGCTCTTTTGCATACTCTCTGGTTTTCTTATTGTATTCTTCCTGTGGCATGAGTTTATCATTAATGACCAAAATATTAGGCAAACTTCCTTGCCTCAAATTTTCAAATTTAACCATACACTTGGTTATGGCTATGCTCATGTTTTCACATTTCTCTTCAAGTTGTTTCATCAAATTCTTCTTTGAAATGACTTTCCTTATTTCAAGGATTGTCTCTGTCCTATCAATGATTTGTATTTCTTACAACTCCTGCATGTTTTTACTATTAAGAAACTTTATCAATTCTATTTCTTGCTCATGTTTGTCACCTATTACCTGAATTGATGACCAAACATCATTGATGGCTTCAATGATTTTACTCCATAACTAATTCTTTACATAATAAATTGGCTCTTTCAATGTCAAATCTTTTTGCAAATTCTTCAACTCAGTATTTAAAATGTTAGCTCTTTGCTCATGAGTTTTAGCATTGATTTTAGCTAGCTTTTTGGTGTCTTAAATATTATCAATCACATTTTTCAATCTGTTAATCTCATTTTTTTGAAGTGAAATTTCTTCCATGGCTTTTACTAGTTTACTAGCCTCACTTGTTGGTTGCACTGTTGATGTAGAAGACTTTGTGGTTGAAGTTGTGGATGATGTCACTGGCACTGCATTAGCCAGTGGTTCTTTTGGTTACAACTCTTCTGCCAGAGTTGAAGGCACAGTAGTAGTGACCATGGGAATTACTCTAGGAGTTTCCTATGTTTTTTTAGTTTCTCTTTCATGGACCAACTTGTCCATTTGAATCTCCATCTCTTTTATCTATCCTGTTAATTGAAAAATTAATTTCATCATGTCATCCTTCTAGCTTTGATCTTGTACTATTTCTTTGGCCTGTGGATGTTCAGTTGGTGGAACTTAAGTTGTTTCCTTGGTGCTGCAATGTCCTCATTCTTTTTCTTCACTAACTGTTATGTTGCTTTAACATTTGTAGGATCATATCCTACTTGGATAACCAAATCTTCTAAAGATCTAATTCTAAAATATTTGGCATATGATGAGGCCTTGTCAACCTTCATTTGATCTCTCATGTTTATGATTGTATTGTGAAGTTTTTTGACACTCATATCCTTTGTAGTTAAAGTATAATATAACATCTTTGAACTTTGTCTATGAAACTCAATCTTATCTAGTGCATGAACTCTTTCTGGTGGCACTTCTAGATCAATTTTCTTCTAGTCTGCAATTGTCCTAGGAGTCTTGATTGTTGGTTGTAACACTGACATAATAAAAAGCTAACAAAAGTCTGTTTTGAATTCCTGGTGTTTGCTTCAAATACTGGGAATATATCTCATTCTTAATTTCTTCATTCTTTTTCTTAATCTGCTTATATTTTCCCTGATATCAAGATATTTTTCTTTCGTTGTCTGTGAGGAAGATGCCTCCAAATTCTGGTGTTTCTCTATGACCTATGTATTTGAATTATCAAGTTTTCCTTCATTTAGATTCTTTGTAACTGACTCATTTGTGATGACTGTAGCAGCATCTAAATTTGTTACAGGAACATCTGTTTCTTCTACTTCTATTGTCACTTTTTCTTTATCAACTGAATTTACTTTAGGCTTTGTATTGTATCTAATTTTAAACCTTGTTTCAATTTTTGTCAAAGCAGTGTATGTTCCTTCTTCTCTAAGTCCCTTAGTAGCTTTTTCTCCTTGATTTGCAGTTTGCAAGGTGTGACTAGTATCACCTTGTCTAACTGCATCTACCAATGTGTTTTCTAGCCACTCAATTTGATTGACATACTGTTCAATCTCTGGTTTTTTTCTCATGAATATAGGGTTTAGTTTACACTTAACACTAATTTTCCTTACTATTCCTTGTGGATCATAGTTCCATAAAAATATTTCTTCAAATCTGTACTCAAGTAATTTCTTTGTTGCTTTTTGTTCTGCATCTCTGTGATTACAAATAAATGGCCCCACCTGATTCTTCAACTTAAATTGGGTCTTTTTCTTGGCTGGTAGGAAGTTGATAGAATCAGAATTTAATATTTGACTGATATACTCCAAGGCAAAGATTCTCATTGGTACATATTTAGGTAGTTTGTAGGGGAACAGATTAGACCCAAAAACTCTGATTTTTGTATGTTTCTCATATAAGTACCAATCACTAGTTCTAGTGTGCTCTGATCGCTGTAGAACTTTCTTCATTTCATCACTGATTCTTGGTTGTTATGTATTGGTCAACATATTTATCAATGGGTGGACAAATTTATCTATAAACTCTGCAAAATTGAACTCTGTGGACTCTTTTCTGATCAAAGAAGTCCAAAAGATGACTGGAAGTGGATTTTCTTCTATATCAAGCTTATGGAGAGTTATAGGAAACTTGTCTACTTAAAAATACAAGAACATATGGAAGAGAAAGGATGTATATCTAAATACTCCTTCAATTGGAAATTTGACATCTGATCATGGATATTGTCAGCTATATACTCAGCATATTCAAAAATGACAGAAGGAGGTTGTCCTAGTGCAAAAGTAGACAGAAACCCTAAGATGGACTCATCATTATGCTCATATGTAAAGTATCCTAGGATAAATGACAGCATGGAAATGACATGCCTAGACCCTTCTGGAAATTTTTAAGTAGAATATGGAGGGTTGATTTGTGGAATTTCAACATGTAAAGGCATGAACACTTGAAAAATTTGAAACCTTTTGGGAAAATCAATACCAATGTACAACTTTGTAAGTGCTTCTATTAACAAAGGAACTACTTTGGGATCATGTTTGAGTTGTAATATCTCGTTTATGGACTCCGCAGTAATTGTAAACAGTACCTCTTTTTTTGCATTCATCATTGCTCTATGTTCAGGTGAATAATAACTTTGACACAACCTAATAACCTATGGGCATTGATGAGTGACTGGAACAACATATTTGGGTAGGTTTGATTCCCAAATTTGGACTTCTTCAACATGATCTAAGGACTTTTCATAGCTCCAGCAGTGGAGGTCTAACAGATTACATTCAACAACTAGATCTGCTATCTTATAGTCTACATCTGCTAAAGGTGTGTGTTGAATGTCTACAACAGGAGGTTGTAGAGGATTAACAATGATTGCAGTCTTGGAGGACATAGCTGGATTGGATTTTAACATTTTTTAGGCTTGGATAACTGAAACTCTATTTTTAGGGCTTTTTGGATTCTTCTGTAAGATTAAATGGTTTACAAAAGTATTTTTTCTTTTAATAGAGGTTCTTGGATGAAAATGGGTACAATTTGGTTCTTTCCTTGGATTTTAACCTTCAATTTTGGTTTTCAAACTGTATTACAGACTCTTACAGATTTATAAAACAAGAAACAGGGGTTTCTTATAACTTTTTAGTGGATATTGGGCTAAAAATCGTTTCAAATTGGGTGCAGAGAGTTGGGGTTACCTGCAAAGGATTTCTGGGTTTGTTTGGAGTTTTATAAGTCTACAAAATCTTAAATAAACTCGAGTTTCTCCTTTAAAATTGAATGCAGTATTAAAACAGGGATTTTTTAATCAAATTTTGACATGAATTTGACTCTTTTCGGGAAAATAGAAGCTTTCTTAGGGCAAATAGGCTTTTACTGTATTCAATTCCTTTAGCAATGTCTTTTCAAATAATAACAGGCTCATTTTTCTTGGAAAATACCTATTTGCACAGGAATAGGTCTTTGTAACAGTTCTTTGGGCGTTTAACATGTTTATGTTAGCTTTTTGGGACTTTTCAGTAGTCTGGGATCTTTCTGAAGTCTTTTGGCAGAAAACAGGGATTTTTGTAGGTTCTGGGCTTGAAAACAAAGCACAGGCTTCGTTTTCTTCAGTCGGGAGGACGAATACAATTGGATAATGTAGAAAAGGGTTGAATAATGCAATTCAGAAGTTTATTTGGTGTTTTAGGTATAAATTGGTTTGCAATTAATGGCGGTCACATAGGACAAACTGATGGTTTTAGGCTTCAAAGGCGAAAAACCACAAGTGGTTATTGCGTAGGAAAAAAGTGGTAAATGGTATTAGTTGAATTGGATGCAATCCAATAATGCTTGGCCACCTGGAGGAAAGAAAAAAAAGGCGAAACCACCTATTTCACGTGGTTTGGAAAGTGCTAGAATCAAGCAACTTAATTTGTGATATGGCATTTGGATTGTCAAATTTGGGAGGGCCAATGCGAATGGCTATGATTGCATCTTGGAGTTGCTCGGCGATAATAAGTGGGGTCTCAAGTTTGATATATGGCGATATAGGTTTGAACCTTATAAATATATATATTTAAAATGTGAAAAACCTTATATTATGTGATTGGCAGGGGGTAATGTTATATGGTTAAATAAACATTTACTAAATTTTTTAATCAATGGCGCAGGTATGTTTTGCTTGATTAGTAGTATATATTATATGGTTAATAAAATGTTTTTTCATGTTTTAAAACCATAGGGCACGGGATTATAATATAGATATGTTTAAACCTATGGGAAAAAGGGTAGGGGTTTATTTAAACATGTGGAATAAATAAACATAGGTTTAATTTAAAATAAGTGGATTTTTTTGGGGTATTTAATATATAAAGAAATTAATATATACGGGAAGGGTTTATTTTATAAGGATTTAATACTTAGGTTAGAAATTAATATGAAATGGAGAAATAATGAATGAAATGAATCAAAATACATAGGTTTAAACTAAGTAAAGTGTAAATAGGTCATTTAAACATAATTTGTCTCATTTTGATTTTTTACACATAAACTTAGGATAAAATGCATTTTATGGGTTTTTGAATGTTTTTTAAATGAAAATGAAATTAATTAAGTAGGGTTTTTACTTTTACTAAGCAAAAAAGGTGTTTTTCTTAGGAAAAGGGATCATAGTTTTGGAAAAGGGTGAATATGTTGATGAAGTGGGTTTTATGTAGGGAATCCAATATTTTTAACCAGTCAGTCATTAAGCCTTGGGTACAGTCCCAACAGAAGTCATAGAAATGCTCTGAGCCTCATTAACTGAAGGTTTATAATACTGGATCATTGTGGGGGAGGGGAAATTAGTAATTTTTGCCTGATGATGCTTTATTACATGTTTTTCACAACTGCTTTCTACCTACCCATATTTATTCTAACATTATTTACTTCATTTTCATGGGTGCATTTAAGCTTGCAACCCTAAATCCATTTTTCTTTTAAAGAAATAAATCTATCTACTTCTAACCGTATTTCATTTGAGGGCTCATATTAAACTGTTGAGCTCCTCATTTATTCTCTAACTATCTACTAATTTGTCAAGTTTAAATTGTTTGACATATCTTTATTCTCTATTTAAAACATGGAATTCAAAGTATGAAAAGTTAAGATTAAGCTATTTAACTGATCATGGATTATGGCATTTTGGACAATCTGCACATAATCATTATTCTTGCAATAAAATTAAATAGTAGTGGCATTTTGACTTGCTCACTTTTAGGTCTTATTTTTATCTCTTTTTCTTTTGGGGTCTATTATTTTTCTAAGTCCTTTGATCTTTCTTTTAGGTCTTTTACCCTCTTTTCATTTTTTTTTTTCAAATATGGGAAAACAACTTGTAGAAATCAAGGTATGTACATATTTACAAGACTATCAAAGTCAATTCAAAAATTATGAACCCTATTATTATAGTACCCTAACAGTGGCTCCACATGGGGATGGCATTTCCTAGTGAAATGTCAAGAACTTTTCAAACTAGTAGCCTTTGAATTTTAACTGTGATGACCTTGTAAGTGTCTTATGATCTCTGCAATTATTCATACTTATGATATTTTACCTCTCAAAGCTTAGGGCCTTCTCTCTGGGCTTCAAATTTGTTAGGAAAACATCCAATCCAATCTAAAATATTCAATTTATATGTACAATGGTCAAAATAAATGAAATTAACTATTTTTTATCTCTGAGGAGTAGTAATGCTTCAGCATTCTGCCATTTACTAGTCCATCTAGAATATTTGATCCATCCATTTATTTCAGATAGAAAGAATTGTTACCTCTGTAACCATAAATAAGATAAAATCATTTCCATAGAAAATCAAATTTTCCATGTTTACCTTTGTCTTCTCTTCTTGAATCCCACTTTAACACTTTGTCTTCAATGTAGAAATCATCTTCTTTACTCTTTTTGTCAAAAAATTTCTTTATCTTATCCTCGATAACTTGAGACTTACTGTAAACCTCTTCTCTTGTTTGCTGCAAGTTAATGGTTTGATTTATCCTTCTTTGTATATCATTTGGCTCAACTTGTAATTCTTGGATAATCTTCATCACTAGTACTCCTAAGGAAGATGGAAAAACAACATCCATTCCATAGACAAGCTGGTAAGGAGATGTACCGATAGATTTTTTGGTTGTAACTCTATCTGCCCATAAGGAATTGAGTAAATTCTTGTTCCAAGTCTTTTTGTTATCTTCAAGTAACTTTTTGATGATGTTTACAAGGCTCTTATTTGAAGATTCAGCTAGACCATTACCTTGTGGGTAATATGTAGTAGAATGTCTTAACGTAATGTGATATTTATGGAAAAATCCAATCATATTTTTAGATTTGAATGCAGCTGCATTGTCAGTAATAATATTTTGGGTACATCCAAATCTTGAAAATATGTTGCTTTCTAAAAAGGAGATAATGACAGTGTCTGTGGCTTGCCTAGAGGGTATGGATTCAATCCACTTGGTAAAATATTCAGTGGCTGTCAGAATCCACTTTTGTTGGGTTGATGATGGGGGGTGAATTTCACCAATGAATTCAAGACCCCATTATTGAAATGTCATTTCAGTTGAAATGGGTTTTAAGGGCAGGGGTAATAGCTTTTTCTTACCCTCAAATATTTGACACTTGTGACAGGAGGTCACATACCTTTTAATATCTACAAACAAAGTAGGCCAGTAAAAACCAGCTCTCAATATTTTTTCTTCAGTAGTCTTCTAGTAGAGATGTCCTCCATAGTCACCTGCATGAAATTCTTGTAATACTTTGTCAGCGTCTTATTTTAACAAACAATATAACAAAATCCCACTATGATGTTTCCAAAAAAGTACATTGTCTAATATACAAAATCTTACTGCCTTAAGCTTCAAGAATCTAGCTTTTGTTCTTGACAATCCAGGAGGAGCTTGTAAGTTTAGTAATACAAATATGCTATCTGCATACCATGGTGATTTTGAAAAGGCTTCACTAATCTCTGGAGTCGCCATCTCTTCCTGATTATCTACTTGGGCAATAAAATTTATGTCTAGGGCATGAGAATTTATTTTAGCCATAAGTTTGACTAAACCTTGACCTTATATCAATTTAGTGGATTTTATCTCTATGTCATATTCTAAAATTGTGGCAATCCACTTACCTTTTCTACCATCAGGACCATCCTGAGTTAGAATGTCTTTTACTACTGCATTTGGGACATAGGAAATGATGTGAGAATAGAGAATGTATACTCTGAAATCTTTAATGGCCTTTACCAAAGCTAGGGCCTGTTTCTCCATGATATTGTATTTCAAAGTTGCATCTCTAAGTTTTCTGAGAAATAAAGCTATGAGTTGTTTATAACCCCTGGTCATTTTTCTGTAGTAAAACTGCAGCAATGGTGTGTTCTGAAGCAAATGATAAAATGATAAAATCCTTTTTAAAGTTAGAACTTATAAGGACTGGGGTTTTGGTTAAGGCATGTTTGATGGATTCAAATAATTGTTTGGCCTCAATAGTCCATTTAAGAAATGAATATTTTTTAAGCATGTTGTTTAATTCTCTAATTATCTCAGCTAAATTGGAAATGAATCTTCTTAAAAAATTAATTTTTCCTAAAAAACACTTGTAACTATTTTATGTTTCTTGGAGGACTAATGTTAAGAATTGCTTCTATTCTGGTAGGGTCTATTATAATTCCTTCCTTAGATATTATGTGTCCTAGTAACTTGCCTTTGTCTAATCCAAATAAGGTTTTCTTAGGGTTTAATGAGATACCAAACTTTCTGCATTTAATAAAGACTTGTCTAAGATGATCCAAATGTTCATAATCAGTCTTAGAAAATACAATTATGTCATCCAAGTAAATCACTAAAAAATTATGAATTTCCTTTGCAAATGCTATATCCATAGCTCTTTGAAAGGTAGCCCCTGCATTCATTAAACCAAAAGGCATTTTTACATATATAAAAGTGCCCCAAGGAGCAGTAAAAGATGTTTTGGCTTGATCCTCTGGTTGGACTAAAATTTGGTTGTATCCTAAAAATCCATCTAAAATAGAAATCCTAGAAGAACCAACCACCCTTTGTAAAATGTGATCCATCTTTGGTAAAGGATAATTATCTTTTAGGGATACTTTGTTTAGATTCCTAAAATCAACACATAATCTAATCTCTCTTGTATTTTTTCTGGTTGGAACTAAATTAGAAACCCAATCAGAATATCTTATTGGTGCAATTATCTGTGCATCGTACATTATGTTTACCTCTTTTTCAATCAAAGGCATCAACACAGGGTTGATCCTTCTTAACTTTTGTTTAAAAGGCTTTTGATCTTATTTTATATGGATTTTATGCTAAATTATGTTGGTGTCATAGGATTTTAGGTCCTCATAACTCCAAGCGAAAACATCTTGAAATTACTTGAAATGGGCAATATATTTTTCTTTTTCTTGTTGAGGTAAGGCTTTGGAAAGTTTGATCATCTTGGGTTTTAACCCTATGCCTATTTTGCATTCCTCAATGTCAAATCTAAGTGGATCTATTTTGGGTTTTCTAGAAACATCATTTGAGTCAAATAAATCTTCTAAAGGAGTTAAACCTTTTGGTAAGAAATTATCTTTGAGATTTAATATTTCAAATTCATCATCAATTTCTACTTTCTTTAAGTTATCTATATATGATTGACTAAACTTAGTTGGCTTAGAAAATTTTACTTTATTTACATCTATATTATTTAAATCAATTTCACTATCTAAATCCTGATCTAATGTACAATCAGTGTCTATTTTACAGTTTTGAAATTCACCTTGATCATTCATAAAATGGTAAATTTGTTGGTCTTATGAAAAAAATTCCAATATTTGAGGTTATCTGAAATTATTGGTCTGTGTTTTACTTCTGCAGTATATTTATGATTGGGTTGAAAAGGTAAATTACAAGTACTAGAAAAAGTTGCTAAAGAATGTACTTGTAAATTTTTCTTTCTTGGTATTGCAGAGAAATTACATTCCAATAAATCATCAATCAAATCTAATGCAGTCTCTCTATATTGGCCTAATCTAGGATTGTAAACAGATTATTCACCATTAATTTGTTTTACAATCAACTCTGAGTCTCCCATTATTGCTATTCTTTTGCCTCCTATGTTCTTGATTATCTGGAGTCCTAAAATGAGGGCTTCATACTCAACCATATTGTTGGTGCATTTAAAATTCAGCTTGAAAGCATGGCCTTCCGGATGATTCTTCTCAATATTAGTTATCCAAACTCTTAATCCTTCTCCTAGCTTGTTTACTGAGCCATCAAAATCTGAATGCCATAAAGATTCATGAAATATATTATCATTGTTTTGTGTTTTCTTTTTGTCTTTTAGTTCAGTTTTGATTTCATTATTAGTTTCAAAGTTACATAAAATGAAAGAATCTAGATCAGTAGGTGTAGCATAAATTGGGTAATTTATTGATCTTTCTGCACTACTTACCATATATTTCATCAGTGTTTCCCTATAAAGCTTTTTTGGTTGACCAAAGACTGATATAGTAGCATATGACATGTCCAATTGTAGAGATCCCTATAATTTTTCTCCCCATGAGTGAGATAATAACATTCCATATTTGGGTGGGATATCAGCTACTACAATGTCCATTAGTATACTCTTACCAAGATATTGAACTAATGTAACACACAAATATTTAATTAAACCTAGGCTTTTAACTTTTCTTGAATCAAATGAAAATAAATCTTTGTAGGGCCTTGTAATGTCTAAATTCAGAGTTTCCATTATTGCTTTGGGCATTAGATTGTGTAAAGCTCCTGAATCTAACATCACATTGTGTAAAATTTAGTCATGAACAGTTAAACTTAATTAAAATGGCTGCTCCATCTTGATGCTTTCCATTCACATCAGGGCCAAAAATCAACTCTGGTTGATCATCATTTAAGTTTACAGAGTTTTCTCCATCATTCATGTTTAATGTTTCAATGACTGTTTTTTTATACAAATCATGTTTTACCAATTCTGTTAAAGGCATTGGTATTTTTAACTTTGCAATTTCAATTTGTATATTGAATGAGGGTTGTGATTTACTTATTTGAATCAACTCTTCCTTAGTAACTATAGTTTGAGTGGGTTTATCCTGTTTTTCTACAGTTATGTTTTCATTTTCTGTTTGAGTTTCTTGTGTCTTACTGCTCCTAGTTTTCTTTTCAGGAATGGTTTGAGAAGAAGTAGATGTTTTTTCAGATTTTGAATTGTCAGAAGCTGTTTTTGCAGTGGCAGCTTTTGGATCTGCTGATTTTGGATCAGCAGTGGATGTTTTGGACTCTAAGTTTGTTGTTTTAGCAAAATTGGTTGTTTTAACTGCAGCAGATTTTTGTGAATCTTTTTTTTTTTATCAACTTCATATGTTATATCAACAATATTTGAGCTTGGTGAAATTTTGGGGCTGGAAACTTTGTGGGATGAATTAGAGTTTTGCTTATTTTCCCTAGGGAGAATTTGCAGAACTTTTGTTGTTGGGGCTTCTACTATTTTCTTATTTTCAATTTGAGTAGATTTATTAGTAGAAGGTTCAGCGTTTTTCTTACTTCTAAGATTATATTTCTTATGTACTTCATCTATGGCAAAATCATAACCATTTTTGTAGTCAAATGATTCACCTGAATCTAATTGAAGTTGTTGCATTTCAAATAACTCTTGGCCTTCCTCAGTGAGAAAGATAGTGTTATCTTCATTTATACCCATTAGATTTATGGTATCTTCATCATCTACATTATTTTGATAACTTTCAGCATATTTCTCTTGAAATGGGGGCCTTATTGTCTGATCTGGAGCTAATTCTTTTGATTTTCTTGAATTTGTATTTTTCCTAAAATTGGTATTTCTGATTTGCTGTTGATTATCCCATTGAGGTCTTCTTTCTATGTTGTCTAATATATCCATCATTCTCTCTAAATTCTTAGCTAATTGATCTATTTTTGTGTCTGAACTAGCGACTTCTTCTTTCATGGTTACTCTCCTCTCATTCCTTAATATGATCTTTTTAGCTAAAATGTTTACTTCTACACCTATAGCATATGTTTGCATTCTTTCTAATGTTTCAGCATTTCTCTCCCTCGGCTAGTAAGCCATGTCTGTGTCAAATCCATCAGGGAATTTGAGTAGGACAGAATCAGGAGTGGGTTTGAGATTAGCCGGAATTGAGTTGTAAACACTATTATATCTTGTGCAGTATTCTTGGACTGATTCATTGGGAGCTCTTTTCATTGCATCAAATTCAGATAATATTTGGAGTGGATTTTTCTTCTTTTCCCATTTATTTAAAAATACTCTATTAAAAATTGCTAAGTCGGCTATACTACTAGCAGTAAGACCTTTAAACCATTTTTTTACTTCCCTTGTTAATGTTTGTGCAAACAGTCTCATTTGTACATCAGAATCATCTATTTCATGAAGCTCAAAGTAATTTTTCATTTTATTAATGTGTTGTTGTGTTGTATACTGAGTAATAGCATCAAATTGTGGTGTCTTACTTTGGTAATCCTGAGGCATGTCATGTAGTTGTGATGGAAGAACTAAGGGAGCATACCTAGCAGCTATAGCTTGAATTTTAGCTTGGCTAGGAGGTAGATTGGAAGTTCTTGGGGCTGTACTGGAAGTACTAGCTGATGCAGTTAATGAAGTAACTGATGAAACTAGAATATAAGATAGTGAACTAGAAAAAGTGGTTGATGAACTAAAAGATAAAGTTGGGGTGCTAGAAAAGGAAACTGGAATATATGAAGAGCTACTTGGAAATGAGAATGATGAGTTTAAATTTGCAAAAGATAAACTAATGGATGAAGCTAATATGGGAGAATATGGAAATAGTATTCTAGGTTGTAAGGGTTGTCTAGGGATAAATGGATCTATAGGTTGGAATGTAGTGGAAACTATAGATGATGTATTGGTATCTAAATGAGAAATAGAAGGCTTAGATGTATATGCTAATAATTCAGCTAATTCAATAGCTTCATTTATTTCCTTAAGAATAGTAGCATTTATCTCTTCAATTTTATCATAAGCTTTGAATATCTTTGATTCAGAATCTGCTGAAATATTTTTCTGTTTTGTTTCAAGAAATGAAATAAAAGTAGGGTCTATAACAACACTCTTTATGTTAGTTTCTGATTTTATTCTAAACAAAGAGTGTTCAAAGTTCAGGTCAAACTCTATATCTTGTAAATTCACTAAATCTTTGGGTAATGAATTGGCTCTATCTAAAGAAATTTTTGCATCTAAATCTTCTGTTTGTTTGTCTTTTTTCTAATTCCGTCCAGATTATCTACTATAACAACAGGTTTAGGATCCAGGTTAGACCTAGTATAGTAAATTTTTCTAGAAGCCAGAATTACAGTTTTTTTTTGTAAAATTATACTCACAACTTATAAAATAGTCTTAAAGGAAAAAATATAATGAAAAATATTTGCTTAAGACCTATTTTAAAACTAAGGATTGGTTAGTTCCCCAGTATGGTCGCCAGTATTGTATCACTCTAGTAATTCTCAAGTTGTGAGATTTTGTTTTAAAGTTTAAGAACACTAGAGGTAACCACAAACCTACTTTTAAACTCTAGGATCTAGCCTTCCTAGGGTTCAAAGAGGGATCTCTCTATAAGATTTAAATTTGTTTTGATTACAAGATATCAGGCTAGTTATGATTGTGTAAATTGATTTTGATTTGGTTTGGCTTGGTGGGAAAAATCACTTAATGAGATGGATAATGGGAAATATGTTTGTTTCTTGGGCTAAGGATTCAAAATTCAAGCAGACAGAACTAGGATCAAGGTCAAAAAGTCAAATGTTTTCATGGAAATATAGAGAAGTCTTTGAATATCTTGGAAGGCTGATTTGGTGAAGTGGTTTGATCAGGATAAAGAGAAATGAAGGATTCTTTGATCTGGAAAAAGGCAAGAGTAGACAGAGGTCGATCGAAAGAGGGAGAAATTAAGGGTTCCCTACTCTGAAAATCAACAGAAAACATAGAAATGATAATCAATAAAGACAAGGTGCTTTTAACAAATCCTGAAATAATACTCATGTTTATTCATTCAAATTTAGAATACATAATGGATGCATGAAAACATGAGAAGATAAACAATGAAAAGTAGAAAATACTTCACTTCAATGGCTCATCACATGAATCCTAAAATATGATGCTAGTTGATTTGATCCATTCTGCTACTCGAAATTTGCAACAAAAAGCTTCCAAGTCCAACAAAAATGACTATAGAAATCTTCAACAATTTATTCCACAATATTACTTCAAATGATGAAGTATTTATACAAAATTGTTTATAAAATATCCTAGAATGCTTTTAGGAATTATCTAAGAAAAAATAAAATATCTTTACAACAAAATAGTGGCAATTTCTTAACAAATCAGCAAGTTGTCCTATTTATCCAAATAAAATAGAAAACTGTTTGTGGATTAGGTGCAGTTGGCTGCCTTGGTGTCCTCTTTGTTGGCATAGATATTTCAAATCTGTTTTGAAATATTATATTCATTATCTTATACTCTTTAACTCTGATTCTCGTTATCATATGATACTCTTTAACTCGGATACTCTTTAATCTCCGTAAAGACTATCTTACTGTTGTAATAAATTATGTTTTTACTAAAAAAATCAGCAAAGAGTTTTTTTCTTTCTTTCTGCAATTTGACTTTTATAGTAAGTCAGTGAGTGATTTCCAAGCTTCATCACTAGGAATTTGTATCTTTTTAAGCCTCCTGAAGTTTTCATCTGCCTCAGTATATCTAGCAAATGTTGGTTTAATGACAAATAAGTGTTTTATCTCATGCTGAAGATAAAACAAGTCTTCAAAACTTCTGAGCAAGACCATCCCTATAGGAATACCTTGTCCATTTTTCTTGTCCACTTTCTCTTTTGCATACTCTCTAATTTTCTTATTGTAGTCTTCTTGTGACATGATTTTATCATTAATGACCAAAATATTAGGCAAACTTATTTGCCTCAAATTTTCAAATTTAACCATAAACTTGGTTATGGCTATGTTCATGTTTTCACATTTCTCTTCAAGTTGTTTCATCAGATTCTTCTTTGAAATGGCTTTCCTTATTTCAAGGATTGTCTCTGTCCTATCAGTGATTTGTATTTCTTCCAACTCCTGCCTATTTTTACTGTTAAGAAAATTTATCAATTCTATTGCTTGCTCAGGTTTATCACCTAGCTCATCTTTTGTTTTCTGAATCTCTACTTGTGTTGCCTTCAGTAAATCCCTCTGTTCATATATTACCTAGATTGATGGTCAAACATCATTGATGGCTTCAATGGTTTTACTCCATATCTGATTCTTTACATAAGAAATTAGCTCTTTCGATGTCATATCTTTTTTGGAGATTCTTCAACTCGGTATTTAATTTGTTAGCTCTTTTCTCGTGAGTTTTAACATTGATTTGAGCTAGCTTTTTGGTGTCTTCAAGATTATCAATCATATTTTCCAATATGTTAATCTCATCTGTTTGAAGTGACATTTCTTCCATGGCTTTTACTAGTTTACTAGCCTCATCTATTGGCTGCACTGTTGATGTAGAAGACTCTGTGGCTAAAGTTGTGGATGATGTCCCTAGCACTACAGTAGCAAGTGGTTCTTTTGGTGCCTACTCTTCTTCCAAATTTGAAGGCACAGCAGTAGTAACCATGGAAATTATTGTAGGATTTTCCTGTGTTTTTGTAGTTTCTCTTTCATGGACCAACTTGTCCATTTGAATCTCCATCTCTTTTATGTGTCCTGTTAATTGAAAAAGTAAGGTCATCATGTCATCCTTCTGGATTTGATCTTTTACTATTTCTTTGGCCTGTGGATGTTCAGTTAGTGGGAGCTTAAGTTGTTTCCTCAATGCTGCAATGTCCTCATTCTTTACTAACTGTTCTGCTACTTTAACATTTGCAGGATCATATCCTACTTGGATAACCAACTCTTCTAAAGATTTAATTCTAAGATTTTGGCATATGATGAGGCCTTGTCAACCTTCATTTGATCTCTCATGTTTATGATTGTATTCTGAATTTTGTTGACACTCATAGCCTTTGTAGTTATAGTAGAATATAACATCTTTGAACTTTTCCTATGAAACTCAATCTTATCTAGTGCATGAATGCTTTCTGTTGGCACTTCTAGATCAATTTTCTTCTAGTCTGCAATTGTCTTAGGAGTATTGACTGTTGGTTGTAAAACTAACATAATCAACTTTTTTTTTTGAGTAATCAAAAGTTGATAAAAGTATGTTTTTGATTCTTGGTTTTGCTTCAAATACTGGGAATATATCTCATTCTTAATTTCTTCATTCTTTGTCTTAATATGCTTATATTTTTCCCTGATATCAAGATCTTTTTCTTCTGCTGTCTGTGAGGAAGATGCCTCCAAATTCTATTGTTTCTCTATGACCTATGTATTGGAATTATCAAGTTGTCCTTCATTTAGATTCTCTGTAACTGGCTCATTTGTGATGATTGTAGCAGCATCTGTATTTGTTACTGGAACATCTGTTTCTTCTACTTCTATTGTCACTTTTCCTTTATCAACTGAATTTACTTTAGGCTTTGTATTGTATCTAATTTTAAACCTTGTTTCAGTTGTTGTCTCAGCAGTGTATGTTCCTTCTTCTCTAACTCTCTTAGTAGCTTTTTCTCCTTGATTTTCAGTTTACAAGGTGTGACTAGTATCACCTTGTCTAAGTTCATCTACGAATGTGTTTTCTAGCCACTCAGTTTGATTGACATATTGTTCAATCTCTGGTTTTTTCTCGTGAATATAGGGTGTTTGTTTACACTTAACCCTCATTTTTCTTAATATTCCTTGTGGACCATAGTTCCATGAAAAGCATTCCTCAAAATTGTACTCAAGTAATTGCTTTGTTTCTTTTTGTTTTGCATCTCTGTGATTACAAATAAATGGCCCCACCTGATTCTTCAACTTAAATTGGGTCTTTTTCTTGGCTGTTAGGAAGTTGATAGAATCATAATTTAAGATTTGCCTGATATACTCCAAGGCAAAGATTCTCATTGGTACATATTTAGGTATTTTGTAGGGTAACAGATTAGACCCAAAAACTCGGATTTCTATATGTTTCTCATATAAGTACCAATCACTAGTTCTAGTGTGCTCTAATAGCTACAGAAATTTCTTCATTTCATCACTGATTATTGGTTATTCTGTATTGGTCAACATATTTATCAATGGGTGGACAAATTTATCTGTAAACTTTGCAAAAGTGAACTTTGTGGACTCTTTTATAATCAAAGAAGTCGAAAAGATGACTGAAAGTGGATTTTCTTCTATATCAAACTTCTGGAGGGTTATAGGAAACTTGTCTGCTTGAAAATACAAGAACATATGGAAGAGAAAGGATGTATCTCTAAATACTCCTCTAGTTGGAAATTTGACTAGCTGATCATGGATATTGCCAGCTTTATACTCAACATAATCAAAAATGATAAAAAGAGGTTGTCCTGGTGTAAAAGTAGACAAAAACCCTAGGATGGAGTCATCAGTATTCTCATCTATAAATTATCCTAGGATAAATGACAGCATGGAAATGACATGCCTAGACCCTTCTGGAAATTTTGAAGTAGAATATGGAGGGTTGATTTGTGGAATTTCAACATCTAAAGGCATGAACACTTGAAAAATATGAAACCTTTTGGGAAAATCAAGACCAATGTACAAATTTCTAAGTGATTCTATTGACAAAGGAACTGCTTTGGGATCATGTTTGAGTTGTAAAATTTGATTTATGGACTCAGCCGTAATTGTAAACATTAAATATTTGTTTGCATTCATCCTTGCTTTATGTTTAGGTGAATAATAACTTTGACACAACCTAATAACCTATGGGCATTGATGAGTGACTGGAACAACATATTTGGGTAGGTTTGATTCCTAAATTTGGACTTCTTCAACATGATCTAAGGACTTTTCATAGCTCTAGCAGTGGAGGTCTAACAGATTAAATTCAACAACTGGATCTGCTATCTTATAGTCTACATCTGCTAAAGGTGTGTGCTCAATGTCTACAACAAGAGGTTGTAGAGGATTAACAATGATTGCAATCTTGGAGGACATAGCTATATTGGATTTTGACATTTTTTAGGCTTGGATAACTGAAACTCTATTTTTAGGGCTTTTTGGATTCTTCTGTAAGATTAAATGGTTTTCAGAAGTATTTTTTCCTTTAACATAGGTTCTTGGATTAAATTGGGTGCAATTTGGTTCTTTCCTTAGATTTTAACCTTCAATTTTGGTTTTCAAACTGTATTACAGACTCTTACAAATTTATAAAACAAGAAACAGGGGTTTCTTATACCTTTTTAGTGGATATTGGGCTAAAAAATGTTTCAAATTGGGCGCAGAGAGTTGGGGTTACCTGCAAAGGATTTCTGGGTTTGTTTGGAGTTTTATAAGTCTACAAAAGCTTAAATAAACTCAAGTTTCTCCTTTAAAATTGAATGCAGTATTAAAACTGGGATTTTTTAATCAAATTTTGACATGAATTTGACTCTTTTCACGAAAATAGAAGCTTTCTTGAGGAAAATAGGCTTTTATTATATTCAATTCCTTTAGAAATGTCTTTTCAAATAATAACAGGCTCATTTTTTTCTTCGAAAATGCCTGTTTTCACAGGTATAGGTCTTTGTAACAGTTCTTTGGGTGTTTGATAGGTTTCTGGTAGCTTTCTGGGACTTTTCAGCAATTTTTTATCTTTCTGAAGTCTTTTGGCAGCAAACAGAGATTTTTGCAGGTTCTGGGCTTGAAAACAAAGCACAGGCTTCATTTTCTTCAGTCGGGACGAAAAATACATTCGGATAATGCAGAAAAGGGTTGAATAACACAATTTAGAAGTTTATTTGGTGTTTTACGTCTAAAATGGTTTGCAATTAATGGTGGTCACATCGGACAAACTGGTGGTTTTGGGCTTCAAATATGAAAAACCACAAGTGGTTATCGCGTAGGAAAAAAGTGGTAAATGGTATTAGTTGAATTGGATGCGATCCAATAAGGCTCGCCCATCTGGAGGAGAGAAAAAAAAGTCGAAACCACCTATTTCGTGTGGTTTGGAAAGTGTTAGGATCGAGCAACTTAATTTGCGATATGGCATTTGGATCATCGGATTTGGGAGGGCCAATGCAAATGGCTATGATTACATCTTGGAGTTGCTCGGCGATAATAGGTGGGGTCCAGGGTTTGATATATGGCGAGATAGGTTTGAACCTTATAAATATATATATTTATAATCTGAAAACCTTATATTATGTGATTGGAAGGGGCTAATGTTATATGGTTAAACAAACATTTACCGAATGTTTTAACCAATAGTGCGGGTATGTTTTGCTTGATTGGTAGTATATATTATATGGTTAATCAAACATTTTTTCATGTTTTAAAACCATAGGGCACGAGATTATAATATAGATATGTTTAAACCTATGGGAAAAATGGCAGGGGTTTATTTAAACATGTGGGATAAGTAAACATAGGTTTAATTTAAAATAAGTGGGTTTTTGGGGGTATTTAATATATAAAGAAATTAATATATACGAGAAGGGTTTATTTTATAAGGATTTAATACTTAGGTTATAAATTAATATGAAATGGAGAAATAATGAATGAAATGAATCAAAATACATAGATTTAAACTAAGTAAAGTGTAAATATGTCATTTAAACATAATTTGTCCCATTTTGATTTTTTACACATAAACTTAGGATAAAATGCATTTTATGGGTTTTGAATGTTTTTTGAATGAAAATGAAATTAATTAAGTAAGGTTTTTACTTTTACTAAGAAAAAAAGGTGTTTTTCTTAGGAAAAGGGATCATAGTTTTGGAAAAGTTTAAATATGCTAATGAAGTGGGTTTTATGTAGGGAATCCAATATTTTTAACCAATCAGTCATTAAGCCTTGGGTCTGATCCCAACAGAATTCAGAGAAATGCTCTAAGCCTCATTAACTGAAGGTTTAGAATACTGGATCATTGTAGGGGAGGGGAAATTAGTATTTTTTTCCCGATGATGGTTTATTACATGTTTTGCACAACTGCTTTCTACCTACCCATCTTTATTCTAACATTTTTTACTTCATTTTCATGGGTGAATTTAAGCTTGCAACCCTAAATCCATTTTTCTTTTAAAGTAATAAATCTATCTAATTCTAACCTTATTTCATCAGAGGGCTCAGATTAAACTGTTGAACTCCTCATTTTTTCTCTAACTATCTACTCATTTTTCAAGTTTAAATTGTTTGACATATCTTTATTCTCTATCTAAAACATGGAATTCAAAGTATGAAAAGTTAAGATTAAACTATTTAACTGATCATGGATTATGGCTTTTTGGACAATCTGCACATAGTCATTATTCTTGCGGTAAAAGTAAATAGTAGTGGCATTTTGACTTGCTCACTTTCAGGTCTTATTTTTATCTCTTTTTCTTTTGGGGTCTATTATTTTTCTAGGTCCTTTGATCTTTCTTTTAGGACTTTTACCCTATTTTCATTTTTTTATTATTATTATTTTCAAATATGGGAAAACAACTTGCAGAAATCAAGGTATGTACATATTTACAAGACTATCAAAGTCAATTCAAAAATTATGAACCCTATTATTATAGGACCCTAACATTGGCTCCACATGGGGATGGAATTTCCTGGTGAAATGTAAAGAACTTTTAAGACTAGAAGCCTTTGCATTTTGATTGTGATTACCCTATAAGTGTCTTCTAGTCTCTACAATTATTCATACTTATGATATTTTACCTCTCAAAGATTAGGGCCTTCTCTCCGAGCTTCAATTTTGTTAGGAAAACATCCAATCCAATCTAAAATCTTGAATGTATATGTACAATGGTAAAAATAAATGAAATTAACTATTTTTTATCTATAAGGAGTAGTAATACTTCAGCATTCTGCCATTTACTGGGCCATCTAACATATTTGATCCATCCATTTCTTTCATATAGAAAGCATTGTTACCTTTGTAACCATAAATAAGATAAGGTCCTTTCCATAGAAAATCAAATTTTCCATGTTTACCTTTGTCTTCTCTTCTTGAATCCCACTTTAACACTTTGTCTCCAATGTAGAAATCATATTCTTTACTCTTTTTGTCAAAAAATTTCTTTATCTTATTCTCGATAACTTGAGACTTAATGTAAACCTCTTCTTTTGCTTGTTGCAAGTGAATGGTTTGATTTATCCTTCTTTGTATATCATTTGGCTCAACTTGTAATTATTGGATAATCTTCGTCATTGGTACTCCTAAGTAATATGGAAAAACAGCATCCATTCCATAGACAAGCTGGTAAGGAGATGTACCAATAGAGTTTTTGGTTGTAAGTCTATCTGCCCATAAGACATTGACTAACTTCTTGTTCCAAGACTTTTTGTTATCTTCAAGTAACTTTTTGATGATGTTTACAAGGCTCTTATTTGAAGATTCAACTAGACCATTACCTTGTGGGTAATAAGCAGTAGAATGGCCTAGGGTAATGTGATATTTATGGCAAAATACAATCGTATTTTTAGATTTGAATGCAGTTGCATTGTCAGTAATAATTTTTTGGGGACATCCAAATCTTGAAAGTATGTTACTTTCTAAAAAGGAGATAATGACAGTGTCTATGGCTTGCCTAGAGGGTATGGATTCAATCCACTTGGTAAAATAGTCAATGGCTGTCAGAATCCACTTGTGTTGGGCTGATGATGGGGGGTGAATTTCACCAATGAAGTCAAGACCCCATTGTTGAAATGTCATTTCAGTTGAAATGGGTTTTAAGGGCAGGGGTAATAGCTTTTTCTTACCCTCAAATATTTGACACTTGTGATAGGAGGTCACCAGGGATAATTTTAAGGATGAAAAACTATCTTGAAGTTTAAAAAATTGGCAAATCTCACTAGTCCTTAATATGCAAACTATAAAATGTTTATTGATATATTTGTAAAATTATTCAAATTTAAAATGATATTGTATATATTGTATATATAATGTGGGCGATTGTTAATGTAAAATAATTTTATATTGTAAAATTTGGGCGAATCATTTTTATAAAAAAATGGAAATTGGCGAATCTTATTTTTGGAAAAACCATGGAAAATTAGCCCACCTCCGAATATTAGCCCCTAAAATTTTCCATGGAGGTCACATACCTTTTAATATTTACAAACAAAGTAGGCCAATAAAAACCAGCTCTCAAGATTTTGTCTGTAGTAGTCTTCTAGTAGAGATGTCCTCCATAGTCACCTGCATGAAATTCTTGTAATACTTTGTCAGCTTCTTCTTTTAACAAACAATATAAAAAAATCCCACTATGATCTTTCCAAAAAAGTACATTGTATAATATACAAAATCTTACTGCCTTAAGCTTCAAGAATCTAGCTCTTGTTCTTGATAATCCAGGAGGAGCTTGTAAGTTTAGTAATACAAATATGATATCTGCATACCATGGTGACTCTGAAAAGGATTCACTGATCTCTGGAGTCGCCATCTCTTCCTGATTATCTACTTGGGCAATAAAATTTATGTCTAGGGCATGACAATTTGATTCAGCAATAAGTTTGGCTAAACCTTGACCTTTTATCAATTTAGAGGGTTTTATCTCTACGTCATATTCTAAAATTGTGGCAATCCACTTACCTCTTCTACCATCAGGACCATCCTAAGTTAGAATGTCTTTTACTACTGCATTTGGGACATAGGCAATGATGTGAGAATAGAGAATGTATACTCTGAAATCTTTAATGGACTTTACCAAATCTAGGGCCTGTTTCTCCATGATATTGTATTTCAAAGTTGCATCTCTAAGTGTTATGCTAAAGAAATATATGGGCTATTCATAACCCTGGTCATTTTTCTGCAGTAAAACTGCAGCAATGATGTGTTCTGAAGAAAATGAAAAAATGATGAAATCCTTTTTAAAGTCAGAACTTATAAGGACTGGGGTTTTGGTTAACGTCTTTTTAATGGATTAAAATGATTTTTTGGCCTCAATAGTCCATTTAATAATTGAATCTTTTTTAATCATGTTGTTTGATTCTCTAATTATCTCAACTAAATTGGAAATGAATCTTCTTAAAAAGTTAATTTTTCATAAAAAAAACTTGAAACTCTTTTATGTTTCTTGGAGGACTAATGTTAAGAATTGCTTCTATTCTAGCAGGGTCTATTATAATTCCTTCATTAGATATTATGTGTCCTATTAACTTGCCTTCTTCTAATCCAAATAAGGTTTTCTTAGGGTTTAATGAGATGCCAAACTTTCTACATTTAATAAAGACTTATCTAATATGATCCAAGTGTTCATAATCAATCTTAGAAAATATAGTTATGTCATCCAAGTAAATCACTAAAAATTCATGAATTTCCTTTGCAAAGGCTATATCCATAGCTCTTTGAAAGTAGCCCCTGCATTCATTAAACCAAAAGGAATTTTAACATATATAAATTTTCCCCAAGGAATTGTAAAAGTTGTTTTGGCTTGATCCTCTAGTTGGACTAAAATTTGGTTGTATCCTGAAAATCCATCTAAAAGAGAAAACCTAGAAGAACGAACTACTCTTTGTAAAATGTGATCCATCTTTGGTAAAGGATAATTATCTTTTAAGGATAATTTGTTTAGATTCCTAAAATCAACACATAATCTAATCTCTCCTGTCTTTTTTCTAGTTGAAACTAAATTAGAAACCAATCAGAATATCTGATTGGTGCACTTATCTGTGCATCGTACATTATTTTTACCTCTTTTTAAAGAAAAGGCATCAACACAGGGTTGATCCTTCTTAGCTTTTGTTTAAAAGGCTTTGATCTTCTTTATTAGGAATTTTATGATGAATTAAATTGGTGTCATAGGATTTTAGGTCTTCATAACTCCAAGCGAAAACATCTTGAAATTTCTTGAAAAGGGCAATATATTTTTCTTTTTCTTGTTGAGGTAAGGCTTTGGAAAGTTTGATCATCTTGGGTTTTAACTCTGTGCCTATGTTGCATTCTTCAATGCCAGATCTAAGTGGCTCTATTTTGGGTTTTCTAGCAACATCATTTGAGTTAAATAAATCTTCTAAAGGAGTTAAACCTTTTGGTAAGAAATTATCTTTGAGATTTGATATTTCAGATTCATCATCAATTATCTCATCAATTTCTACTTTCTCTAAGTTATCTATATCTGTTTGACGATTAGAACAAGTCATTAGAATATTTTCTTTTAAATCATCGAGATAAGGCATGCTTCTACCGTTCAACCGTTTGAATTATTTCTTCACTGTCCCATTTCCTCTTCTTCTCTTCGTACAATGCGACCCATGGTTGTGTCGCTTCCATGAATGAATTTGTTGATGGCTTCAATTTCTAAATTCACTAATAAAATCAAGCCAACATATATATATATATATATGTGTGTGTGTGTGTGTGTGTGTGTGTGTGTGTGTGTGTGTGTGTCTGTATGTATGTATGTATGTATGTCTTCAAACCATTTTTCAAGAAATGTGCAACTTTAAGCAGAAAATGCATACTATGAACTATTTTAATTCATGTGGATGCATCATAAAGAATAATTTGAGACTAAAATTCAATTTTATTTTAAAATAAAAGTTTATATAGCTTTTAAACACCACCGGTGCCAGAATAAATTGCACCGGTCTGTTTAAATAATAAGAGCACCGAGGAATTTAAATAACATCCGCACCGATTTCCAGCATTCTGAAAAATAAAAAATAAGTTATCATATCAGTGCTCATTCAGATAAAAATGCATCGACATGTTTAAATAAAAAAACAACATCGGTACACAACTATTTTGTAAATTTAGAAAATAAAAATGAATTCAACCGTCTCAGTGCTCTTTTAAATATAGACTGCACCATTGAGTTAAAAAAATAATCACACCGTTTCAGTATTTCGAAAAAAAAAATTAAAAAATTGAATCATGTCGGTATGTTGAAAAAATATGGTGTCCCAGAAATGTCGGTGTGATTTTTATATAGACGGGCTGATGCGCTTGACTATCAAACACGCCAATGTGCAGAGAAATTGAATTTAAAAAAACAAAAAACAAAAAAAGCATGATTTAAGGGAGTGATTTGCAAGAGAGATATATCAAGAGCATTGAGCATCAGCAACAAAATACTTTGGAGTAGTAGATCTATTTAGAAGTTCATAAGCTAAAAGATATGGTGATTCACTCAAAAAACTGCATAGTAAGTTTTAAATTTTAATGTTTATTTTTACTAATTAAAAAAAATTACAATTTTTGTAAGAGTTTAATTAAAAGAGAGATCATTCGCAAGAGAAGATCAGATCAAAGCTGCAAAATGTTTTGGATCCACTGAAATATGAGAAGTTGAAAGGTATGGTGATTCACTCAAAACCCTGGATAGCAAGAATCTTAATTTTACTATTAAAATGTTTTACAATTTATGTTAAATTTATTCACAATTTAAAAAACAAAAATAAAAACAAAAAAAATCCTTGTATTATAAAAAATTTACTATAGATTTTACTAGTAAATTTTTTTATAACATTTGTTCCTATTTAAATTTAATTAAAATCCAAAATTTAAAAAAAAAAAAACAAACAAACAAACAAAAAAATTCAATACTTATCTTAAACCCTTCTTCATGCAAAATTTCACATTAAGCTTTAAATTTTTCTACCACTTCACAATTAGAGTTTTCCAATTTGGGAAGTTTAAATTTAATGGGTTTGTACTTACTATATATAGGGTGTTTGACATATAATGTAGGGGAATCACTTATTAAATTAGATCCAAACCTTGTTGGCCCTCTCCTAAGTAATGCAATGCACTGGTGCTACCTAAGTAATACAACACACGAGTAAATTATAACACTTTTGATTCTATCTAGTTTGTTCACCATTTCTCCTGGTGTAATATAATGCATTGACATGTGTGTTTCTAATAGCACTATTAAATCATTGCGATGTGTTGAGACTTCCAAATCGCATCGTCAACCCTCTCTGATTTTTAAGAAACGGTTATATGTTTTATGGTGCGCCCTATGCAACATAACACGCTGGGGAAACCTGAGTAACAAAACACATTGGTATATTATAACACTTTGAATTATTTCAAGTATTTTCATCATTTATCCTAGTGTAATATAACACACCAGGGCACTCGTTCCTAATAGCATTGTTAAATCATTTCATTGTGTTTAGCCTTACAAATCGCACTGTCATCCCTCTTGTTTTTTTTTTTTTAACATTTATATTTTGTGCAGTGTGCCCTTTGTAATATAATGCATTGGGGCTACCTGAGTACTTAAATGCACTCATAAATTACAACAATTTCAATTGTGTCCAGTCTATTCATCGTTGCTCTCGGTGTAACATAACGCAGTGGTGTGTCTGTTCCTAATAGCACCATTAAATCAGTGTAGTGTGTTTAGCCTTACAAATCACACCGTCCTAATTTAAAATTATTTTTAAAAAATAATTTCCATGATTGTGCTGAACAATTAAAATCCTAGTGTGTTTAATATTATAAACGCATCGATGTGTTTATTTAGATAAACACACCGGTTACAGGAGTTTTTTTTGGCTGAAAATTATTTGATTTATTTGTAAAATATATCTAATGGATTTTGTATTGAATATTACATGTTTCATATTGATAAAAAAAAATCCCAAAAGGTTTCAAGTAACAAAAATATTGATCGACACAATGACATCACATCAAAAAAATTATAGAAGACAAGTTCTTTGTAAATTCTTGACAAAATTAATATGTGTGAACTATATGTAAGTTTAACTAATATGTATTAGTTGATGTGTGTCATGCAAAGCCACAAAATTAAGAAGTTTGATAAGATTATCTCTAATATAAGTGCAGAACAGCATAAAATCCTAATAGAAAAATTGCAGAATGATTAATCAGGTGAATGAAAAATTACTATTCAATTTGAGTTTTTTTTTTCAATTTTAATTAATAATATGCTTAATAATATTATATAACATGTTTAAAACAAGGATAGATAAATGTAATAGACTCCATACATTTTTATTGTTTCCTGGCCACCACTTTTGACATATGCTTCCGAGAAGCATATACAGCATGTAATTTTCAACTTATAATGAAAGTTGCAATTTTTCCTTGGGAAAAAAAACATGTTTCAAACAATATATTAATTCATATATGTTTAATGTTCTACATGGAGAAACAACGAAGGAAAATATCAAAGTTTTTCTAAGAAAAGAAAAATTATGGAACATGTAAATGATGATGACTTGGTCCTTAGCTCATCTGGAGTGGTCCTCGAAGCTAATGAAAGGGGGTGGGGGGATTTTATAGAACTATGAGGGATTTAGTGGAAAAAATGTATAGACGTACTTTCCACTTACAATACAAAAATCAATGTAATGATTCTAAGAATGAAATTACATCTAAATTATGAGAAGCATTTCCAGAGAAATGGTCAATGAGACATGTCATACGTGCAATAGAAAAAACATAAAACAACAAAAAAGAATTATTCAAAAGGTAATATTCCTAATTGTATAAAATGATTTTCTAGAATTATACGTAGATATTACTACAAACCATTAATTTATTAATAATGATTTTGTTATATTTAGTTTTTATATATCATTATAAAAATAGTTTATTACTTTTTTCGAGAAGATAATGAAAATCTCAAATGATCAATGTGTTGATATCCGAAACATGTCAGTAGGAATGTCCAAAAAAGTGTATAAGGAGATGGTCAAAGAAATGGACATAATTGCATCAGAGGAGAAGTCATATCAACAACAACATTCTTCAAATGTATGTAATCATGATTGACTTTGTACATATAAAAAAAAATTGACATTAAATATTAAATTTCAAGTATTTTCTTGCAGAAAACAAAACCAAATGGAACTCATTCAGCACATAAAACGGATGACAAGGAAGAAAATGGTTGATTTCAAAGTTTGTGAGTAATTGTTAATAATTTCCTTATAACAACTCAAGATTTTATTTTTGTATATTTTAAGTTTTTTTATAGAAACCATCTTTGAATCTCTTCAAATAGGTGCTAACATACAAAGAAGAGTCATCGAAAGCATTGATTGACATTTGGTTAAATAAAGGTTGTGAGTATATGTTGGCATATCAAAAATTAATTGTGAAATTTGTAAGCAAATATGTTGTTTACTTATCTAAATTTAAAATTAATAGAACAAAAATATATTTTATATTAAATATATGATTTATTATGGGGTATAAAACTTGGAGGAAACAAAGTATGGAACTACGCCAACAGAAAAGTTGTTGAAAGAAGGCATGAGATTTGGTTTTTAGAGAATGTGTATAATTCACGAGTCACTTCTTGCTATGGTACATTGATTTTCGATTTACATTGAAGTATATTATTTATTTCAATTTTCATTATTCTCACCAATGTAGATACACTCATTGCACTTTATTTTTATGTTTGTAAATAGAAAAATATCAAAAAGATGAAAATAATCGATGCAATCAAAAAAACATTCCTACAAATAACCCAAGTCATGGAAGCAGCTCGAGCACTAACAACAGTTCTAGCAAAGAATGATGATCTATTTGGATATCAACACAACCTATTGTATTTTTTTAAATGATTTTCTGTGAAAATCAGACATTTTGTTTAATGTAATCATGGACAGAGTGTCCCAATTGAAAGAAAAGGGGTTACCAATGACAATCCCATTTTGTATGACAAAGAGCCTCTTATTGATATAGAATAAAATAAATTTTAATTTATTCTATTATGTTATCCATTGTCATTGTGAAATGTTAGACTATTGATTAAATATTATAATGAATATATGAGAAATTTGATAATATAACAAATTAATTCAAATATCATATAAAAATGCACTAATAAAATATTAATTTATATGAATATTGTTATAATATATATGTTGATTTCTCATTGAATAATTAATTTTAAAAATTACAATAATTGCACTGTCAAAGGTCGATGTATCCAAAAAAAGGGAAAATCTCATACAAAAACACTAGTTCGTCCATAACATAAAAATGCACTGGTGCTTTAATTTAAATAAAAGCATTGTGACGTCATATTTTAGCATAATCGACGCCTTTTCAGAAAGTGACAACTTCTAGGCTTTCAAGTCTTCAAACACCATAATTGTTTTTAATTAATTCCCTGGTGCATTGTAACTCATAACGCACCAATGCTTTCATAGAAATAACACCCCACAGTTCTACAAAATATAATTTCCATTCTCGGTGCACTATTAAAATTAACAACACCGAACCCTCTATATATCAAACACATCGGTGTTTTTATGTAAACAATACGTTCTGGTGCTTCGTTTTAAGAGAAAGCACCGAAATTGCAATTATTTTTTGCATGCTCCGAAGTCGTTTCTTCATGAAAGAAAGATCGAGGCTTATTTTATATAAGCATCGACACAATATACATTTAAAGGTCTGGTGCTCTTTCAGTTGAATGCACCAGGGGTTTTTTTTTGTAAGCACCGGGTGGTATACATTTCAGGTTTCGGTGCTCTTTGAATTAAACACCTTAATGCTTTTAGTTATGTATGAAGCCTAGTGTGTTTCTATAAGAAATGTACCAGGGCTGCTTGTTCCATAAAGCCAACTGAAAATAATAATAATAATAAAAAAACAAAACCTCCAACCACCCAAATTATTTTAGTTGTGATGAATTTTCATTATAACCCCCACTACAGCCTCCTCTAGAATGTATTTTCCTTGTAGTATCTATATTAGGGTTGACCACCTCCTTGTAGTATCTTAATTTCCTTTTATTCTCTAATTTTTTATTGCACCATGAATTCTCCTTAACTTTAAATGTAATAATAGTTTTAATATTGTGAATGTTCTACATAATGACATTTTCTTCTATTCCCCAATAATTTGGCCAAGAATTGGCATCTTACCATTAATGATTTTATTTATTCTAATGTTATTTATATTATTTTATTAATATTTAAGTTAATTTAAGATCACTTCATGATTAATAAATTGGGCCATAAATTTATTAAATAATATTAATATTAATATTACACTACAAGGAAAAGAAATTGTAGCGGAGGTTATAACAGAGGTTTTTAGTGTTGAAATTGCCAACATGAAAGGCTTCTAATTTAATTTTCTCTTAATTAAATTAGAAGGAAATTGTGATTTCACATCTTATGACAACTTCTACAAGTTAATTGAGTTAAGAAAACTTAGTTAGCTCAGTCAATTCGAGTTGAGGGTCAAACTGGAGGCATGTAGAGCTCTCCCTAAGTTTTAGGGTGTCTAGTTGCAATTTATTTTGAGTTGTAATTAGTTAACTCAATTATTTGAGTTAAAATCAATTTAACTAGTTCTAAATTAGAGATGAGCTAGTGATATGTCCAATTAATTAAATCTGATTTAATTAACATGTAGTGATCAATCATATAACTGATAATTCGCTATAAATAATTGTTGCATGTCAGTTCTAAGGAAGGTCCAGTTGAGATTGGAGTTAAAGGGAAGATAACTATCAGTTGTATAATTATAAAATTGTATGGGTCATGCATGAGGTCATCAGGACGCCTTGGAAGTATTATGTAATCAATTTACGGGAATTTCCTAATTAATAGGGGCTGAATTTTCCCAGGAATGTGTGAGAAAGTTTGGTCAATCGGATGCAGGGAATTGGTTAAGTATTGGACCAAACTGTCCAGGATCAGAGTGAGACAACCAAAGATAGTGCAAAGGTTTCTCAGGAAGGGAAATATCATTGTATTTTTTAATGTTCTTAACTTTATACAGATATTGGGGTTTTTTAGCTGAGTCTTTCCCCAGATGCATCTTTGTGTTGTGAGATTTATATTCTTTCTCTTTCTTGTTAATGTGATTGTGCGATCGTAATTGGTTTCTGCATTTGTAGAATCGATTCAGTATTTTGTTTTAGTACATTACAAGATCAGTTGAATCTATTTAGATATTTCTACACGGTATCAGAACAGGAATCACCATAGAAGAGAAGAAAAAGATTTTGTTTTGAACAGGTGAATTGAATTTGCATATTTATTCTTCAAGACCAGCGGCAGATCATAATATATTTCTCTGGATTGAGACTTAAATATTCCCTTGAAGGTAATTCGAATTACATAGCATGGAAGGGTAGGATGGAGGAAGTGTTGGAGGAAAACATACTGAAGGAATTCATAGACAGTGATATTCCCCAACCCGCATCAACAGATGCTCACCTTCTTGATGCATGGAAGAAGAATGTAGCAAAGGCGAGAAGGAATTTGTTAGAAGGACTTTGAGATCATATTGTCTTGAACTGCCATGGAAAGGAAACTCCATATGCTATGTGTAAATCCTTAACAGATTTGTTTTAGAATAGAAACAACCACAGGAAGTTGGCGTTGAAGGACAACCTCAGAAATATCAAGATGAAGAAGGGTGACACGATCCAAAAATACTTAATGAAGTTCACTCAATGTCAAGTTGAACTTGGAAGTGTTTTTGTGACAGTTTATCAGGATGATTTGGTGATCCTAGCACTTCCAGGTCTTCCCAAGTTTTGGCATAGCTACCAGGACTCGGTGAATGAGAGGGAGAAGCTACTAGAGTGGGAGTGATTGTGGTCTGACTTGGTACAAGAATAGATTCGGCAGAACATCAGAGATGGATCCTCATCAAAGATTGATGATGATGAGAATTGTGACTTGGATGGAAAGGTGAAGAAAAGGAAATAGAAGGTGTCCCATTCCAAATCGGATTCCAGTCAGGCAGGAAAGAAGCGAGACTTGTCAAAGGTAAAATAATTTCACTGTCATGAACTTGGACACTATTCTACAAAGTGTACGCACAAGAATACCAACAAGAAGCCCTTAGGCGGAGCAGAAGGTGAATATCTTACTTCAAAGTTTGTGTTGGATTTCACCCTCATCGCATGCATGGTTTCATCGGCGATGGGTTATGTGTGGTACTTAGATAGTGTAGCTTCATTTCATATGACCAACAATAAATAATTATTTAGTAACTTGGAGGAGAAGGATCTCCAGATGCACATCGAGATGGGAGATGACAGGAGGTATAACGCTACCAACATAAGTACAATTAACTTTCATATGGATTTAGGTACTCCTCTCACATTAAAAGATATCATGTATGTTCCTAGTTTAAAGAAGAATTTGTTTTTTGTTGCTATGTTGGAAGGTCGTGGTTATGATGTGATATTTAATGAAGGAAAAGTGTTCTTTCATCACAAAGCCACAAGACAGGTGAAGAATATTGGGGTTGGAGTAAATAACCTCTACAAATTGGATGAAGAAGATTGTGTTTCCTTGAGCATGAAATCAGAGAAGGTGAAGAGTTGATACATCAGTGAGTTATGGCACAGTATATTAGACCATCTACACCGTGTCACTTTGAATATCATGCATCATATTTCTACAAGACTTCCCAAGGGTGTACTTATGGAGCGAGATACATGAAAAGTGTGTACATTGGGGAAGTATACGAAACCCACCTTTCACGATAAGTAAAGCCAAGAAAAGGTGATCCCTGAGTGAGTTACTCAGAACTATGTGGGACTTTATCAATAGATTCCACATCAAAACACCAGTATTATGTTCTTTTTGTAAATGATTCTTCACGCAAGTGTTGGATTTTCTTCATGCAGAAGAAATATCAGACGTTCTCCAAGTTTTGTGAGTTCAAGGCACTTGTCGAGAAATATATAAGGAAGAAGGTGAAGGCTCTGAGGATTGAAAATGGTGGAGAATATATCTCTAACGAATTAAATAACTTATGTGCTTAAGAATGAATTCAAAGGAAATTGATAACACCTCATAGCCCACAACATAATGGGGTTCTAGAAAGGAATAACATAACTATTGTGGGAGCAGGATGAGATATGTTGCACAATCAGGGCCTACTGTTGCATTTGTGAGTGGAAGCATGCAATATAGAAGTATTTGTGCATAACATAAGTCCTCATTGGATACTTGGGATGAGTACACCATAGGAAGCTTTTTCCAAGTAAGAGACCAGATTTGTCGCATTTTAAAATTTTTGGTTCATCAGTTTATTTCCATGTGACCAAATATACCAGGAAGAAGCTAGAGCCAACATCTGAGTTGGGGATATTTATGGGGTACACTGAGACACCTCAAAATTATTAGGTGTACTTTCCAATGCACATGATGACAGTGGTCAGAAGAGATGTGAAAATCGATGAAGAGAAGGCCATGTGAATTTCCCTTGAGAGGGAGATTCAATTGCATACAGTTGAGGAGATAATGGATCCAAAAGAAGAACCTCAAGATGTGGAGCAGCCACAAGAATAGGTGCAGATATTGGAAGCACCCACTCATGCAGATAAATCCCGAGATGGAAGGAATCACACCAGAGAGGTTGACAAATTGGTGCTTGATGCTAGAGAGAATGTGGTAGCACCCACATTACAGTGCAGGTAGAGAAGGTTTCCAGAGGGGTACACGGGATACATGGCTCTTATGAGTGAAGGTGTAGAGATATAGTCATCCTCTTTTCAGTAAGCAGTGCAACAACCAATTTGGTTTAATGCCATGATTGAGGAGTATGACTCCATTATCAGAAACAGTGCATGGGAAGTTTTCCCAAGGCTGGAGTGGAAGTCATTTGTAGGATCCAAGTGGGTCTACAAGGTAAATTAGGCATCATATGTGAGTGTGGAGAAGCACAAGGAAAGGTTTGTGGCCATAGGGTTCTCTCAGGTGGAGGGGATTGATTATGATGATACTTTTGCACCAGTCGCAAGGTACTCATCAATTAGATATATCCTTGCACTCTCAACGTAGATGGGATGGAAAATACATCAGATGGATGTAAATGCAGCCTTCATCAACAGAGTGTTTGAGTAAGAGGTGTAAATTGAGCAGTCTGAATGTTTTGAAACCTTTGACAGAGAGTCGCATGTGTGCAAATTCAAGAGAACATTGTATGGGCTTAAGTAAGCACCTCGTGCTTGGTAAACCAAGATCGACAGTTATTTCACCGGGTTGGGCTTCACCAAGAATGAAGAAGATGTGAGCCTTTACCATATTATGGTAGAAGGTAAAATTTTGATCATTGTACTTTATGTCAATGATTTGATGATGATAGGTGATGAGCATCTCATCAAGTCTTGCAAAGAGGATCTTGCAAGAGAATTTGAGATGAAGGAAATGGGGCTCTTGCATTATTTCCTAGGATTGGAAATATGGCAAAGAGATGGGGATCTATTTGTATCTCAGTGCAAGTATTCCAATTGTATTCTCAGGAAGTATCACATGGAGGGAAGCAAACCCATGGAGACTCGTCTAGAAGGAAACTGGAGGAAGGAGGATGCCACTTCAATGAAGTAGTAGATGCCACTGTCTCCCGATAGCTTGTGGGTTCACTCATGTATTTGGTGAACACATGACCAGACATATGCTATGTGGTTAACCAGCTTAGTCAAGCTATGGTTAAGCCTACCAAAATCTTTTGGAAGGAAGGCAAGCATGTGTTGAGATACCTCATAGGCACTACAGATTTTGGGATATGGTATAGATGGATAGAGGGAGTGAAGCTTCAAGGCTTCAAAAATGTAGATTGGGCAGGGAGTCCATCTGACAGGAAGAGCACATCAGGGGGCATCTTCAGAATAGGATCAGTAGCATTTTCCTGGTACAGCAAGAAACAGAGATCAGTTGCACTCATTTTAACAGAGGAAAGGTACATGGAAACCATTCAGGAAGCATGTGAGACCATCTGGATGAGGAAGATACTATTTGGTTTATTTGGTCGACATGTGGATTGAACGGTAATTTATTGTGATAACCAGAGTTGCATCAAACTTTATTAATCCTTTTTTTCATAACAGGTCCAAGCATATTGATGTTTGGTATCACCATCTCAGAGATTATGTGTAAAGACGGATTATGTCATTAGAGTACATTCCCATGCAAGAGCAAGATGTAGACATTTTGACGAAGGCACTGTCAAGAAGAAAATTCGAGTTCCATAGAGACAGGATCGGGGTAGTAGACAATCCCTTTATTGTTTAGAGGGAGTAATGAAATCGGCAACATAAAAGGGTTCTAATTTAATTTTCCCTTAAATAAATTATAAGGAAATTGTAATTCCACATATTATGACAACTTGTACAAGTTAATTGAGTTACGAAGACTTAGTTATCTCAATCAATTCGAGTTGAGGGTCAAACTAGAGGCATGTAGAGTTATCCCTAAGTTTTAGGGGGTCCAGTTGCAATTTATTTGAGTTGTAATTAGTTAACTCAATTATTTGAGTTAAAATTAGTTTAACTAGTTCTAACTGAGAGATGAGCTAGTGATAGGTCTAGTGAATTAAATATGATTTAATTCACATCCGGTGATCAATCAGATAACTGATAATTCACTATAAATTGTTGTTGCATGTCAGTTCTAAGGAAGGCATAGTTGATATTGGATTTAAAGGGAATAAAACTAGCAGTTGTATAATTAGAAAATTGTACAGGTCATGCATGAGGCCATCAGGACGCCTTGGAAGTATTACGCAATAAATTGATGGGAATTTCCTAATTAATAGGGGCTCAATTAGGCCAAGAATGTGTGAGAAACACTGGTCATTCAAGTGCATGGAATTGGTTAAATATTGGACCAAACTTGCCAGGATCAGAGTGAGACAGTCATAGATAGTGCAGAGGTTTTTCGGGAAGGTAAATAGCATTGTATTGTTTCATGTTCATGAATTTATGCAATAAACAGATAGCGGGGTTTTTAGCTGAGGCTTTCCTTGATACATATTTTTTTTGTGTGATTGATATTATTTCTCTTTCTTGTTCATGTGATTGTGCAATCTAGTTGGTTTTCGCAATTTGTAGAATTGATTCAATAATTTATTTTAGTACATTATAAGATCCATTGAATCTATTTAGATATTTCTACAGTTAGTGCTATAAAATTGGAAAAAAAATCTGCTAAAACGTTTGTTTGTGATAGTGGATTCCATTTAACGGAACTTCATCACAACTGAAAAAATTTTGGTGACGGCAGGTTTTAGAAGATGTTTGTTTTGTGGTGCGCTTAATGGAAAAAGTAGCATCATTGTGTTATATATATAAACGTACCAGTGAACATACATAACTAAAATCACCAAGGTGTTGAATGCAAATAACGTCGGTGTAATATATACCATACCAGTGCCAATAGATATAAAATATTTGGGGCGTTTTTGTAAGGAACGACATCAGGGCACGCAAAAAATAATTGTTGTTCTGATGCTTTTTTTTTAAACTTGCAGCGTCGACGCGTATAGTTTGTAAAAATTCTTTAGTGCTTTCATTATAAAAAAAGGATTGTTGTTGTTATTTTTGATAATGTACTAGGATGGAAATAATATGTTGTAGGACCGGAGTGATATTTCAATGAAAGCACTGGTGCATTAAGAATTACAATGCACTGGGACGTTAATCTCAAACAATATCAGTGTTTTAAGAAATAAACGCATCAAGGTTTTCATTTTATGAAAAGGCATTGTTCATGCAAAAATATGTCGTCACAATGCTTTTATATAACATAACACACTGGTGTGTTTTTATGTTATAGACGCATTTGTTTTTTATGGTATTTTCTCTTTTTTGGAAACATCGACCTGTGACAGTGCAATTATTGTAATTTTTTAAATCCATTATTCATCAAAAAAATGACATATATCTTATAACAGTATTCATATAAATTAAAATTTAACTAATGAATTTGCATATGATGTTTGAATTAATTTGTTATATTATCAAATTTTTCATCTCTTCATTATAATATTTAATCATCCATATATTTAATCTGTGGTGTAAAATTTTACAGTGACAATGGATAACATAATAGAATAAATTAAAATGTATTTTATTATATATAAATAAGAGGCTCTTTTTCATACAAAATGGGATTTTTATTGGTAACCCCCTTGTCTTTCAATTGGGACACTATGTCCATTAAATTAAACAAAATGTTTGATTTTCACATACAACTATTTCAAAAAATACAACAAGATGCATTGATATCCAAATAGATCATCATTTTTCGTTGGAACTGTTGTCAGTGCTCGAGCTACTTCCATGACTTGGGTTATTTGGAGGAAGGTTTTGTTGATTGCATCAATTGTTTTTTGTCTTCTTGATCTTGCAATTCCATATGCAAACATAAAAATAAAGTGTAATGAGTGTATCTACATTGGTGAGAATAATGAAAATTGAAATAAATAATATGCATCAATATAAATCGAATAGCAATGTGCCATAGCAAGAAGTGAGTCATAAATTGTGCACACGGTTTCAAAACAAAGTCCCATGCCTTGTTGCAACAAGTGTTATGTTGGCGTAGTTCCATACTTTGCTTCATGCATGTTTTAAACCCCATTATAAATCATAGATTTAATATAAAGGATTTTTTTGTGCTATTAATTATAAACTAGGAGAAGTAAAACAACACAGATACTTACAAATTCCACAATTAATTTTTGATATGGCAACATATACTCACAACCCTTATTTAACCCAATATCAATAAATTCTTTTGATGGATCTTCTTTGTATGTTAGCACCTATTTGAAGACATTCAAGGATGGTTAATGCTGTAAAACAACTTAAAATATAAAAAAATGAAACGTTGAGTTGTTATAAGGATATCTTAACAATTACTCACAAACTTTGAAATCTACCATTTTCTTCCTTGTCATCTTGTTTTATGTGATGAATAAGTTCCATCTTGTTTTATTTTCTGCAATAAAATACTTGAAAATTAATATTTATTGCTAAATTAATTTTTTATATGTACAAATTCAATAATGATTACATACATTTGAAACACATTGTTGTTAAGATGGATCCTCCTGTGATGCAATTATTTCCATTTATTTGACCCTCCCCTTATACACTTTTTTGGACATTCCTATTGGCATGTTTCACATATCAGCGCATTGATCATTTGGGATTTTCATAATCTTCGTGAAAAAAAGTAATAAAATATTTTTATAATGATATATGAAAACTAAATATAAAAAAAATCGATAATAATAATAAATGAATGGTTTGTAGTAATATATACATATAATTCTAGAAAATCATTTTATATAATTAAGAATATTAATTTTTGAATGATTTTTTTGTTTGTATGTTTTTGCTATTTCAAGTTTGACATGTTTCCTTGACCATTGCTTTGGAAACGCTTCATGTAGTGTAGATATAATTTGGTTCTTAGAATCATTGAATTTATTTTTGTATTGTAAGTGGAAAGTACATTTATATGTTTGTTCCACTAGATCTCTCATATTTCTATCAAAAAAAATCCACCTTTCATTAATCTCCAAAACAACATCAGATGAGTTAAGGACCAATTCATCATTATTTATATCTTCTATAATTTTTATTTTCTTTGAACGACATTGAATTTTTCCTTTGTTGTTACTCCCTGTCAAAAACATTAAACATATATGAATTAATAGATTGTCTAAAACATGTTATCTAATATTCTTAAGTATATTATTAATGAAAATTCAAAAAAAAACTCATATTGAAAAGTATTTTTTCATTCACATGATTCATCAATATTTCGCAATTTTTCTATCAGGCTTTTACGCTCTTCTACACTTAGATTAGAAATAATATTATCAACCTTGTTCATTTTGCGGCTCTTCATGACACACACCAACCAATACATATTAGTTAAAATTACATATAGTTCAAACATATTAATTTTGTAAAGAATTTACAAAGAACTTTTCTTCTTTGGTTTTTTTTATGTGTTATCATTGTGTCGATCAATATTTTTGTTATTTGAAACCTTCTGAGACATTATTTATCAATATATAACTTGTACCATTAAATACAGAAGCCATTAAATATATCTTACAAATAAATCAAATAATTTTTAGCCAAAAAAGATCTTTGGAAAACAGTGTGATTATCTAAATCAACACACCAGTGCGTTTATACAATTAAACGCACTGCCCTTTTAATTGTTAAAAATTGTCATCGAAAGTTAAATTTTAAAAATAATTTTATGTTATTAAGGTGTGATTTTCAAGGTTAACGCATCGCAATGAGTTTACGGTGTTATTTGTCAGAGGCACATTGGTGCGTTATATTACACAGGGAGCAATGATGAACAAACTGTACATAATCGACATTATTATAATATACCAGTGTTTTGTATTAAACATGGAGCACCAGTGTGTTATATTAAATAGGGTGCACCACGAAACGTATAGTCATTTTTCAAAAAAACGAAGATGGCCAACAGGGTTTGGATCTAATTCAATAAGTGATTCCCCTACTTTACATGTAAAATTCCCTATATATAAGTACACAACCCCATTAAATCTAAAATTCCTAATTTTAAAAACCTTAATTGTGAAGTGGTAGAGGAAGTTAAACCTTAAGGTGAAATTTTGCAAGAAGAAGCAAGAGTTTAAGTTAATTATTGAGTTTTTTTTCGAAATTTTAATTAAAATTAAATAGGAATAGAGATCATAAAAAAATCACGAGTAAAATATTTAGTAATTTTCTTATATACAAGGTTTTTAATTATTATTTTTCTGAATTGTGAATAAATCTAATAGAAATTGTAAAATATTTTAACAGTAAAATTTAGGATTTTTTCTATCGAGGGTTTTGAGTGAATCACCGTACCTTTCAACTTCTAATCTTTTGGTCGATCCAAAATATTTTGCAGCTTCATAGTGCTCCCAATATGTCCATCTTGCAAATGATCTCTCTTTTAATTAAACCCTAACATAAATTTTAATTTTTTTTATTAGAAAAATAATCTCTAAGCTTTTGAATAGTTATGTTGCTCCATAGAATTTTGTTGTTGCACAGTGCTCCTGGTATGCTTCTCTTGAAATCTCTCCCTTGAAATTTTGGATAAAATAATGAAATGGTGAATAAATTTTTACTATTTAAAAGACTATGAAATTATATTTCGAAAAATCAATTTCCACTTGCTTTTTAATTTTAAAAAAAGACAAAAATCACACTCTTTTTCTCAATTTCTTTATCAGTGCGTTCAATAGTCAAATGCACCAGTGTGTTTATAAAAAAAAGTGTGTCTACATTTCGGGGGCGCCAAATTTTACTAATGCATCGACATGATACATTTTTTTATTTTATTTTTCGAAATCTCGAAACGATGCGATTATTTTTTTAACACAATGGTACATTTTCTATTTAAAAAGCATCGATGCTCTAATTATTATTAGAGCATCGAGTTGGTTGAATTCATTTTTATGTTATAAAAGCTAGAAATAGGTGCATAGCAATTTTGTTTTTGTTTTAACCCATCAGTGCATTTTTGTAGAAGAGCACTGATATGTTGACATATTTTTTCAGAATGTTAGAAACCAGTGCGGGTGTTATTTGAATTCCCTCGGTGCTCTTATGTTTTTTAAATGCATCGATGCGCTTTGCTTTGATAAGCACACTGATTGAGTTTAAAAGCTATCTAAAATTTTAATTTCACATAAAATGGCATATTAATCTTAAATTATCCTTTAGGATCCATCCACATGAATTACAGTGATTCATAGTATACATTTTTTGCTTGAAGTCGCTTATTCTTGAAAATTGGTTTGAAAACTATATTTTAATTCATATTGTGGTTTTATGGTTCTCGAGATTAATTTTAGATAAGCATAAAAAAAATTTGTTTCTGATTTTTCTCAAATACAGGGACAAAATATCAATAATATCAAATGGTCAATTATTCAAAATCCAACTTGTTCCATATTCTTGATAAAATTCCTTCACGAAGTTCTCCCTTTCCATCTCTAGTAAGTTCAGATTTTATTTATATTTTTATTATATAATTGATTTTATGTTTTTTAATCCATGAAAATATGAATAAAAATGTATCAAAATTTGCAGGATCATGATCAAGAATCGAGTTCAGATGCTAAAAATATTCCTCCATTTCAAAAACATCGGAATCTCTTATCAGGAGTAGCATATCACAATCAGTTGGTAGATGAAAATGGATAGCCTCTTCACCCTACCAGCTAGAACATGGCATCTTTCAGTCGCAATCTTAAATCAACAATGGTAATAATTGTTTGGTATAATGTAATTTTAAAAAACCAAATGCATTAACGTGCTTACTAATATCATTGATATTGTACTAATGACGTTTAATATTTTCGAAGTTAGGATTCTAGTGATGATGAGCGACCCACCTACCATCTTCTGGTGCACCCCAATACAATTTCAAGTCGAGAGAAGGTTGTATTCAGAGTAAAACTCGGAGGAGAAGCATACAAAGAATGGTTGAATCAACCACCTATTCAATTCCCACTACGTCCAAATTCACCAATTAGGAATGAATATAGCAATAGTAGTTCTTCATCACAAGTTGGTAATGGAGGAAATCAAATATAGGTTGGTATGGATGGTTACTTACGAGATACGACTGCCTTGGAGGCAATGATGTTAGATTCATTCCAGAATGATGAGCTAGGGGATTATGCTCATATCACTTATACCTTATTCAAAAGACTAAAATATGCTTCCACCACCACTATCTTTGGACCTGGCATAAATTCAAAGTCTACTCAGCTGGGGACAACGATGTTGTTTCACAATGTGAAAGAAAATTTTGGCATGTCTAATGCATGTTTCTCAACAATATTGAGGTAATTGACCTGCAGAATTGATCAAGTTCCTTATATTTTTTCACACAAAAAAAAGTTATAAATGGTCAATTTTATGAATGTTATATATTGAGATTATAAAATTATATTCCCCACCAACTGTAGGATATTCAAAGATAATGTTATTTGAGTGATAATGTCTTGCTTGATTGTTGCGAAGAGGTAAAATAGTTGTTGAAAATGTTGGGTGTTGAGTACATATCATATCATGCATGTCTGCATGATTGTATTCTATAGAGAGGATAATATGCAGACGAAGAGACATTTTTGAAATGTGGCAATGGAAGATACCATAATTCAAAAAAAAAAAAGGTAAATCACATACATGTGAGTTAGGAGTTATGTGAATCCCAACAAATTCACTAGTCATGAAGCATATAGAGGATACATGGCCTGAAAAATTCAAGGATGAAATACGAATTCTACGACTCATCATAGCCATGGATGGAATCAACCCATATTCCCTCAAAAACACCAACTATTTTATTTGTCCTATAGTAATGATCAATAACAATATCCCCCCCATGGTTATCCATGAAGAATGAACATCTTATGTTGGCTCTCATAGTCCCTGGTAGAATAAAAATGAATAATATGGATGTCTACTTACAACCATTAGTATATGAATTGAAGTAATTATGGGAAGGGATACATGTGTTCAATATATCAAGACCCGTAACAAAGAGAAGTTTTATGTTGTATGGCATATGTGCTTACACGTCCGTACATGATTATCCAAGCTTATCAGTTTCCATAGTAAATTATTACATTCTTATATAGAATTATTTTGGTAATAATCACATTCAAATGAACCTTGTTGATGCATTTTGAACAAACCAGTGTGGTTCATCATCAAGACTAGCAGAAGCCAAAATTCTAAAAATATTACATTCTTATTTTTTTTTAGTAACAATACTGTTTCGCATATTAATTTAATTTGTTGCAATTGGTTAGATATTCATGGTCTCTAACGTGTCGGATTGTATACAATAATTTCTCATGTCTTGTAACAAAAGGGTATCATGGATGTAAATGTTGTGGGCCTTATCTGGAGGCTAGGTGGTCCTAACACTTGCAAAAGCCAATATATGACTGCTCGAGGGTATTCCTCCCAGAAGAACACCTTTACAGAAGATAACATCTGCTTTCAACTATAAACCAAAAAAAACCCATAGGCCTGCAATAATGACACCAATTGAATGGCTTAGAGCATATGAGAGAAAGAAGGATAAGGAATTTGTAGAAATTTTTTATTCAAATGGGGAGCCTATGTTCACTGATCCATAACTTTGACACCTATGTTGAGAAATTTCCCATTGGGATCAAAAGGAAATATGTCTTTTATGAGATCCCATATTGGTAGCATCTTAAGATTTCCCACTTCCTAGATCACATGCATATATTTAAAAAGTATTCATCTTCTTTATGGTGGAACATATCATCGAAAGAAAGTGACACATTGGTTGTTAGGAGAGATCTTATTTCTTCATAAACTAAAAAGAAACATTGGCCAAGACAAGAAACTAGAGGAGAGGTTGTTCCATTTTGATCTTTCAAAGAAGGTGATGCCCTGTGGGTTTTAAGGAAATATTATCTTTCTCTGGAAAAGGAATTTATAATGAGTGTGAGGGTGCCTTCTTTATATGGGTCTTCACTACAACATTGCTTCACTGTGGAAGACCGTTTTTTGGGGTTGAAATCGCATGACTATTTGAACCTTCTAAGAGTACGTATGTAAAAAACATACTTTTATTATTTTTTTATTTTTATGTAATGGGATATTTATAATTAATTTTTATATAATGTACTATTTAATGTGCAATGTCATTATCCTTTGCTCATGCGTTGGTGTATGAACCATGACTTCCACCAATACCTATGACATGCCATATCTAAATTATCTACTTGTACGTTGGATGATATCAAAGGAGATTCATATGGCTAGCAATCCACGGTTGCATCAAGAGATAGTTGAGATTGTTTGTATGTTTGAGTAGGAATTGCCAATGAGTTTCACAGACTTACAGGTTCATCTTCTAATTCAACTAGTAGATGAGGTTGAATTAGTAGGGGTTGTTTCTTATCGTTGGATGTTCTTCTTAGAGAGGTACATGAAGAAATTGAAAGGATTTTTTTGACAAAGGGAAAAACCTAAGGACTCTATGGCAGAGGGGTATATATCGTATGAGTCTTTCTATTATGCTAGTGAGTACATCAAACATATTGACAACACACAAAGTGCTTCGATTTGGGACAAAAAAAGGGATGAAGACAAAAAATAATGGGAGCTTCTCAAAATGAATAGAAATAGGCACATAATAAAGAGTAAGTGCAGGCATATCATTTTCCAAATTACTACACAGTAACTATTCACACTAAACTTCATATTAATGCATATTTTAATCTCATATGTACTATAAATGTGTGTGTGTGTGTGTGTGTGTTGTTTTGATCTCATCAATGAATTCAGAAATTGAAGCCATCAACAAGTTCATTCTTTAGAATATCGAAGCGACACAACCGTGGATCACATTGTACGAAGAGAAGAGGAGGAAATGGGAAAGTGGTAGGAAAGAATTCAAATCGTTGAATGGTAGAAGCATGCCTTATCCTAATCATTTAAAAGAAAATATTCCAATGACATGCCCTAACAGTTGGGTTTTTATCAAGTCAGAGAGAAATACAGTGCATCTGGCCATTACCCGCGTGCTGAAGAAGATGTGCTAAACATAGGGATTGGGTGCAGCAACTCGATAATTATATTCTATTTCTGTACATGATTTTTAACTTCATATTGCACCTTTGAATTGTAACATTTATATATATTTTACATTTCTAATTATGTTCGGGTTATTAGACACATGACACTATGATATTTTCAATTTTTTATAGGTGCATTTGTTCCCATCTATGTGGACATATGGACATCATTTTCACACGAAGGATTTCAATGATGGATGCATGACACAAGATTGTGGAGTGGAAGTTGAGTTCGGCCAATCTATTCATCCTAGCCACCACAATCAAAACCTAATGCAGGGGACAGTAAGTTACACTAGAAAGATACAAGAGATCATTCAAGTGGAAAACTCTTTGTTCCAATGTGTTATTTTTAGGCTCAAGTTGTGGGACACCTTTGATCGGAATAATGTAAAGGAATATCGAGATAGTGGGTTGATATCTATCAACTCTAGAAATATGTGGCATGAATCTAGGGAGCCTTATGTTTTCCCAAAACACTACAACTAGGTTTTTTTTTACCCAGATGTGTTGGATAGGGATTAGTGGTTCGTATTAAGACATGACCCTAGATCAAAACATATTTTTGAGAACAAAAATTTTATCATGTCAAGTGAGGAAGATAATCGTGGTGATGACAATGGAGAGTGATATGTATTTGTGTTATTTCATCATTTATACTATTGTTGTATATTTTTGTTGTCAATATTTTGCTAATTATATTTTTTTATTCATCTTATTGACACATTATAATATAATTGGTAAGATTCACAAACATTTTTACATATTTTTTTGTAGTGGAAACATTTTTAGAGTACTTAAAACTAAGTATTTCCAATCGGGTACATTATCTATGATAATAAGGATTCAAGGTCACAACCCTTCTGAAATAGGAAAATGAGAAAAAAATAATGAATTTTTGATGGTGATTAAGAGGCATTTGTTTGAATTTAAAATAGACTTGGTGATGCATATTTATTCCTATTTAGATTATGTGAAATAAATATATATTTTTTATGTATTTATAACTAAATTATTTAAAGTAGACATGTCTTTATCATTGTGAACAAGATGTAATATTAGCTAAGAGAAATGTGAAAAACATGAATTTTAGTGACTATCTGTCACATATGGTGACGGCCTTTAAAAAACCGTCACTGTAAGTGTATATAGTGATGGTCCTTTATGGTCCGTCACCAAAGACATTTTCAATGACACTTTTGGTGAGGGTTATTAAAGGCCTGTCACTAATTCTCTCTTTGGCGACACTTCTAGTGACGAACTTTTAAAGACCCCACCAATGCTCTTTTTGTTACTTTTGGTGACGGTCAAAAAATGTCAGTCATCATTGATCATTAAAAAACTGTCACTGTAAGTGTATATAGTGATGGTCCTTTATGGTCCGTCACCAAAGACATTTTGAATGACACTTTTGGTGAGAATCGTTAAAGGCCCATCACTAATTCTCTCTTTGGTGACACTTCTAGTGACGAAGTTTTAATGACCCTCACCAATGCTCGTTTTGTTACTTTTGGTGACGGTCAAAAAATGGTCGTCATCATTGATCATTCCAATGAGTTTTTGATGACACTATGTACCTGTTAATATATTTTTTTGTCAAAATTTAACGATTTAATACCATTATTGTGGAGTATTTTTTATAATATGTCCAAAGCCATAGTGTTTAGGGTCAGTGAATTTTTTAGAAGTAATTAGTGTGTATCATTTCCCTCAAGTAATAACTAGTCAAATAGAGATTTCCTATGAGTCAACAGATGATTCATATATATTAAGTTTATTATCTAGAAAATTCCCTTTAGATAAATTTCCACTATTGTGTGTAGGAAATATATTATTTAATACATAATCAAGCTTTGAAAATTCTATTAATGAGAAAGACCTAACGATCCTCACCAATCTGGGCATGCCTTAAATTAATGCTTTGGCACACACTAACATTTCTTAGCACCCCACATGTATTGGAACATCTTTGTACCTAGAACATATTGTGATGACACTTACGCCCAAGCACATGGTGACATGCGCTAGCACAACATCGTACTCTGCTAACATTTGTTGGCATGTTGCATATAGTCCCTAGCATGCCCTGGAACACCTTGGTTGAATGCATTGACATACATTAGCACTTGGCACACAATGCCACTTGGCATGTATTGGGACCTATTATTAGTGTGACTAGCATGCCCCTTTTCAAAAAGATAAAGTCCTGACTTATTAACCCTCTTATTGGTTCTTCCTTTTGTTGCCTTGACACATATTGACATACCCTGGTCCCCTGCACCACATCCTTAGCACCCAGCATGTATTGGCATATCTTGGCACTATTAATTGGCACATGATATAATTAGCACACCCTGGAACTCCCACGCACACTTTGGGAATTCTTGACATGCCTTGATATTCCCTAGCATGCCTTACCAATGCTTAGCATAACTTGTTAGTCCCTCCTTGGCATGACAACTAACACTCATTAACACTAGCCTCTGGTGCACGTTCCTCATATTCATTAACTTTCATGAATTTTTACTTAGTGCTCCCTTAATGTTTTTTCCTAGTAATCCTTAGCACTCATGAACATGCATTATCACTCTCTAGCACACTTTAGCACTCTTCAACATTCCCTTCCACTTCATAACATGCATAACACTAGTTCCTGACACATATTGGCACTTGGCACGTGTTGGTGCTTGGAAAGTCTTAGCATGTGTGGAATACGTTGAGATGCCTTGGTATGATTTGGCATGGTTTAATATTAAATTTATTTGTGATTATGAGTTGTTGGAAAGTAGATGAGAAGCAACAAAGGAATACTTGGAACTTAGAATGCACTAAGACTTTTCACTTAGCACCTATTGTTGCCTAGTGTTGGTGTGCCTAGCATGCCCCTCTTGGAAAAGGTAAATTGATGACTTATTAACCCTATTATGTGTTCATTTCCTTGTAGTTTAAATTTTTTCTCCCTTTTGTTGTCTTGACATTCCCTGACATGCATTGACACACCCTTGCACATCTTGGCATGCCTTATCACTTAGCACATATTAGCATGTTTGACATGTATTCCCACTATCTCGCACATCAAGGGGGTGAAGAGAGATGTAGACCTAAAGTAGGTCGAGTACCAGGGCAAGTAAGGGTTGCTAAAGGGAGGTCATGATCATCCTCCAAGAGCAAGATCATCATGTGAGTGTTCAGAAGAATGTTACATACCTTAAGGGTCGGTTTGCGCTAGGAAGTAGGATGGCATATTGTTGGTTCTCTTCTGGCAGATCGAGCTTAAGAGAGGTTTCTCATGAGAATCCGGGCATGTGATTTCAATGGTGTCTTTGTGTGAAGGCCGCATCAAATTCTGAAATGTTGAAATTTGCAACAAGAAACAGTGAGATTGGCAACCAGAAAGGACAAAAAAAAATGCACCCACACTGGTGAGGAATTTTGATGCACTAGGAGTGAGGAATGTGGGGCGTCTAATTTATTTTTCCCTTAAATAAATTGGACAATAAATTGTAATTTCATCTCATAACAACTTGTGTTAGTTAATTAAGTCATGATGACTGAGTTAGCTCAAGAAATTCAAGTACTTGAGGGTCTAAGATGAGGCATCTAGAGGGATTCTAATATTTTTTGGGTCCAGTTGAAATTGATGCATTAGTGGGGTGCAAGTGTAATTAACTCAATTAAATGCGTTAAAATCATTGTAACTGGTTCTAACTAAGTTATGAGCTAGTGAGAGGTCCAGTGAATTAAATTAGATTTAATTCACAATGAGTGATCAATCATATAACTGATAATTCGCTTTAATAGTTGTATGCATGTTAGTTTCGAGGAATACCCAGTTGAGACAGAGGTTAAAGGGAACATAACTATCAGTTGTATTCAGAGAAAATTTCCCATGTGAAATTATAAAGTCATTGGGATTCCATAATGGATTGTGCAATCAAGGAAGATTGATGTTCCTAATTAATAAGCAGTTAATTCCCTAGCTAGGATTGTATGAGCAAGGCAGGCTGAAGTAAGGATCAGAATTGGCTAAGTACTAGACCGAGTTTGCCTAGATCAACGAGAGACAATTGACAGAGTGTCGGAGAATCTCATGAGAGATTAAGCATTAATGTTTTGTTTCATGATTCCTTGAATTAATACACAATAGAGATAGAGGGCCTTTGAGAAGTTTCTTTCCCCAAATACATCATGTTGTTGTGCGATTGATAATTTATTTCTCTTACTTATATGTGATTGTGTGATCGTGTTTTGTTTCCGCAAATTGTAGGAAGGATTCAATATCTTGTTTTAGTATATTACAAGATTAGATTGAATCTTGTTGGTTAGATTTTCTACATGGTATTAGAGCATAATTTTTTTGGGCGGCGAGTTTGCATAGAATATTTGAATATTTTGGTGTAAAATTTTCAAAAACAAATAGGCTATTTGGATTCCTTGCGAAAATCTACCGAAATAGAAAAAAAAAATCGGTCGAATCGGAGCTCAGATGAGGGAGATATCATCGATTTAAAATCAACTCTTTTTTAGAAACTTTTTGTAACGTCGGGACAATTACACTGTGCACGAGTCAAGAACCTATATGTAATTGAGGTACCAGATGCATGCAAAGCTTTGAAGAGAAAGGCAGAAGTTAGAGACTTGGTGGTTTAAAGGGAGCATAAATACCTCTTAACATGAATCTTCATGAGAAGCGGTCTCAGAAGGTTGTGGAGTAGTTGCCACAATTGGAGAAGTAGAGAGGAGACTGAGTGGAAGCATCCACTGAAGCAGATACCTCCATGAGGGGGAAATTTCGAGCCATATGGGAAGAGGGAGCAGCCATACCTGGAGGTGTAAGCTGGTGGGGTGATGTGTAGACATAATCCCAAGATAAGAAATTTGGGCAAGGTCCATTGAGATGGCGTGTGATCTCATGGATCGAACCTAGCTACGAGGAGCCACAATACAATAATAGTAGGAAGGATCAGTTAAATTGATGTAGTTAGATGTCATCAAGACAGAAATCAGAGTCAGATGTCAAATACTGGATCACAAATTAGAGTTAGCAATAGTTCAAAGGGCACAGATGCAGATGTCAGCAGCAGCGCAGAAAATCCATTACTAGACAGATGCAGTAGCTAGCAGCAGCCAGAAGATTATGATGACAGATGCATTATACTGAGTAAGTTGTTCGGAGGCTATTCAGTTTTAGGACTTGCAGGTGCAAACAACACTAGAGAAGTGTAGCATGCAGAACATTCCAAAAGTACCGAATGGAGATAGATTGAATTCCTTTCTTATTGAGAGGGAGTATTGAAATTTGCAACAAGAAATAGTGAAATTGGAAACTAGAAAGGACAAAAAAAAATGCACCCACACTAGTGAGGAATTTTGATGTACCAGGAGTGAGGAATGTGAGGCGTCTAATTTATTTTTCCCTTAAATAAATTGTAATTTCGTCTCATAACAACTTGTGTCAGTTAACTAAGTCATGATGATTGAGTTAGCTCAAGAAATTCGGTTTAAGGTGATCGAGGTGGATATTGGTAGCCACCCGCCTATTCCACTTGGGCCCTCGCCATTGTCTCTTTCAATTTTTCAATTTCCTTAATTATAGAACAGTTTACTATTTTTGTTAGTTTTTCAGGTCCTGAACTTCCAGAGCCATTTTGAGGCCCCAAACGACATTTTTTGGGCAAGAAAGGTTTAACGATTTCATAGAAATCGCATTACATTAGCAGTTGTAGTCCTCGAAGAGATCTTTCTAACAAGGTATCATGTGCATCAAACGAAGATCATATGACCAAGTTACGACCCCGGAAAGTTGGCTGCCCAACTAACCCCAACGGGGCCCATAAACTCTTGGTGTTACATCTCCTCGGGTTAGGGTTTTGATTGTTTAGGATTTTATCTTATTTTTAAATAATAAAAAAGACCCTTCATCCTTATTGTAACACAGTTCAAAGGAACATAACTATCAGTTGTATTTATAGAAAATTTCCCATGTGCAATTATAAAGTCATTGGGATGCCATGATGGATTGTGCAATCAAGGAAGGTTGATTTTCCTAATTAATATGGAGATAATTCCATAGGAGTTGCGTGAGCAAGGCAGGCTGAGAATTGGCTAAGTATTAGACCGATTTTTCCTAGATCAACAGGAGACAATTGGCAGGGTGTTTTAGAATCTCAAGAGAGATTAAGCATTGTACTGTTTCATGATTCCTTGACTTAATACAAAATAGAGATAGAGGGTTTTGAGCATTTGCTTCCCCAGATACATCTTGTGTTGTGCGATTGATAACTTGTTTCTCTTACTTATATGTGATTGTGTGATCGTGTGTTGTTTCCACAAATTGTAGGAAGGATTCAATATCTTGTTTTAGTACATTACAAGATTAGATTGAATCCCGTTGGTTAGATTTTCTACATGAAATAGAAGATAGGGTTGATACCATCTTGCCTTGTGGTGGTTAGTAGGTTGCAAGGTCTGTGATAAAGACCCACATAAATGGAGGAGGGCTTGCACTGTAATTTAGAGCCATAACAGAAGTCGACACAGGTGTAATATTGACTGATTTAACCCTAGTTTGAGGGTCGACATTGAGATCTGAAGTTCATGTCAAGATTCAGTCAAAGAAATGCCCAGAATCTATGGATCCATATGAGCTAGGTCGAGTCCCTTATGGAGGCAAGAGTCGTGTTTTTTCTATGTGTGGATAGGGTTTGTTCTACAACAATTAGAAGTACATAAGTATAATGCCCTAGTTAGGACAATTTCCTAGCACGTTTAGTTCATAAGGTATGCCCTTAAGACTGTGACAAATTTGTGTAGAAGAAGACGGGTTGTGACCCTTAGAGCGAGGTTTATTTCTGCAATAAAGACCGCAGATCTGGAAGATGGTTTGCAGATTCAGTATGTGTGGAGACAATAGATCCAAAGGAGGGTGGAACCTGAGCAGAAGATTGAGCATGCAGAAGAAATGTGCCATATGGAGAATGGATTGACATGCAGAGGAGTTGATTTTGGTGGACTTTCCATAGAGTTTTAGACAAATATCTGAAGAAACCTATAAAAAATTAGTAAATGGACTGTTAGTGGCTGATTTGTGACCCCAGTTCAGTCATCTACAGATTGTTAGAAGTATGATAAGAGGAGTAATTCATATCTGTTCGTAGATTGGACAACAAAGATCAAATTTTCGATACACAAGAACAATGATCTTGAAAGGACTCAAACCCTTGTTAGGTGGCAGATTTGAAGAGCCCTAGATGAAGACAATATTGTGGGGCCCTAGATCAGTAAAAAAAATTGATTGTGGTTGGGCAGATTGATGGTAGTCCAAGTACAGTTGGAGGGTTGTTAGATTACTGTCAAAGAAGAGCCCTGACTCTTGTTCTGGTGAAGTACAACAAAATTGGTAGAAGCGTAGGTTTATAGGGCCTAAGGATGTGCAAAATTTCAAGGACTAAAGTAATAGTCAAGTGGGCTAACCAACTAGCCCTAGTTCACTATATTGTAGAGGATTGATTCAGAGAGAAGAAGGGCAGCCTCCATAGCCCTGGACTTCTCATCTTGGAGTTGTAATATGGCAAAAGTGGGCATACGAAAGAGTTGTTCACAAATGGAATTGTGAACAACTTGTTACCACTCAAACTAGTAGTGGACCTAAAAGGTGTTCCTAAGAGGGAAATTGCTAGGACAAGGGAAACGATGGAGGCTTAGCCCATTGTCACGACAACTAAGGCTCCGTGCTCTTCAAGGAATTTCACCGATGGGTGGAGTCTCGGTAGTTTAGGAAGTCACTTGTAGAGTATTGGTCAATGAATAGGTGGGAAGTGACCCTCAAAACCCTTTCTCTAAGATAAAATAAAGAGTGGGACTTGCTTTCCTTCTAAGCAAGTGAATTTATCTTCTAGGGAGAGAAGAGGGGGATTGAAGGGTTGAGGGAGAAGAAAAGGACTTATGAAGGAAGTTCTCAATCCCTAAAATCCTTTGGGAACTTGGATTCCCAAATGGTCCTTGATGAAAGGCCTTTGACACCAAATGGGACCACACGGGGCCAAGTGGACCTAGCCCAGGTTCGGGGATGGAATTTAGCAACCAATGATGTTCCTATACTGGAAAGGTTAGGGGAAAGGATCAGACAAGAGTTTTTACTTCGATAGGTCAAATTGATCCTACTAGGTTCTATCCTTGGGACCACCTAGGCAAAACTTGATCCTAGAGCTAGGGCTTGAGGTATCTTAATATTCCACCGTCGGAATTGGCCCAAGTTTTGAGGAGAGTGAGGGTACCCAACAACGCAACTGCCTCTAGGAGATAGAAGTTTTCCTCTAGCTAGATTCCTAGAAAATTGTTGCCCTAGGTGACCTAATGGGGCTAGACCTAGGGAATGTGAAAATTTTCTTTACCTCTAAATCTCCAAATTCATCAAATTATATCCTGTATTCAAACCTGATCCTCTATGTTAGCCATTATGAAGATAAGGCTGAGAACTTACTATAGAACCATCACCTACATGTAGTGATCTTATTCTGTGAGCAGACAACCTACTTTCGAGAAGACACGGAAAGGTAAACACTCTCTGCCAAGATTTTCCATACAGCCCAGGTTGAGAAACCACATATACATCACCAGTTTTTTCTCTTCAGATTTGTGACTTAGAAGAGCTTTGTCTGACCACCTCCGGGTTGCTCCTAGAGTCACCCAAGCAAGCCCTCTCAGCATCATCCTCTTTCTGTAGTACCTAATTAGTAATTTAATTAACCATAACAGTTTCTTGATCATGCAGGTATTTCAAATATATTGCCAATAAGCATAAAGCTTTCATGTTAAATAATCACGTCAAAGACTTTAGACTATGATGCAAAAAATACAAAGAAACCTCACCAACACTCAAAGGACAAACAAATTCAAACCTCTACAAAGTATAAATAGATATCTGATAAACTTCATTCCACCACAAAAATGTGCTTAACTAAAGAAAATTCTAATTATTGTGCTTTCAAGACAAAGCTTTCAAGGGCAGTGATGTTATAAACATACCCCTAACACCTTGTGAACAATCAATGTGTATAAGTAGACCATCATAAGGCTCATTTTAAACATCATTATTATCATTTTATAAATAATTTTTATCAAATCAACAAGAAGCAAGCAACAATTGCATTCAGTTCCACTGAAGCAAAGTATATGGCAGTTTCATATTCTTATTATGAAGCTATCTAGATTTGCAACTTGATTGTAGAGTCAACCAATCACTTGTTGAAGCCCAATAATGTCTCTTGTGAGAATCAAAGTTACATCAAGCTCTATGAAAATCCAATGTGTCATAACCATTTCAAACACATTGATATTCAATACAATTTCCTAAGATTCCAAGTTCATTAGGGAGTTGGTAGTGTTGGACCACATTCTGACATAGTTGCATATGGTTAATAGTTTGACAAAGCTCCTAACAAAGGGGAAGTTGCACATGGTTAACGCTAGTCATATCTGTAGAAGGAATATTATAAGCATAATTTACTAGAAAAACAAAAGAACATTATCAAAGGAATAGTCATGAGAATGCAGGTTGCACAAAGGATATCTACATGTACAGGATTTTCTAGAAGTTTAAACACCAACCCAAGGAAAGAAAATCAAGGGAAGGGCTTGTTGCTTCATCAAAGCACTGATCCTAAGATTTGCCTAACAGAAACAGAAAAAAAATGCAGCAAACCATAATTTTCCTACTATGAAATGACGGAAATATTGCAGACTGGACACTTTTTTTTCTAAAGCAACCACTGCTTGATGCAGGCCTCGTGATAACTGTGACTGCACTTTAAACTGCCCAGCTCATATCTTTCTAAATACTCTTCTTGTACAAACAATTCATACCATCATTTTCATACTCTGATTTACCATCATTAGCAAGGGTTTCCATATGTTTTTGAATCTGAAGAGGGAGAAAATTTTACACTTTAAAACTACCAACTAAACCTATAAATCTACAAATAGGTTTTAAAGTCAAATCCTGCTTCATTATTTGATAATCTTACTGATTACTCTCTTTTTCAGTGATGTTTGCATTATGCCTTGAAAAATATAAGGTAACTTGGTGTGAAATTGTAAATTGATAATTTCAGCTGGCAGCATTTCAAGACTTATGGACAAGAAGTGGACATATATTAGTTACTGCATTCAAAGAAAATTCCTCCCCACAGATATTATAAATACCTGGAAAATGCTGCATTTGACTTCAATATCCATACTCTGAGAAGCATACTCTGTTTTTGAGGAGTACAAGCTTTTCTCTAAACACTTGGAAATATTCTCCTCACTAAGTCATGTGCTAACATCCTTACGATGTATGATGTATTTATGTAGTTTTTTTATTAAGAACAATATAGATTTATGCAAATAAGTGTGCATTCACATTATTTGTGAATGCATTCACATTATTCACAATAGAGATTTATGCCGATTGGATATTATTTGTGCTAATCACATTTTATATTAATGTTAGCAGCATAGTAAGCAGCGTAAAAGAGAGGCAGAAATTTGATTGTGTGCCATGTTAGGTTCTGGAAATGCTATAAGATGTGAGAAGCAATGAACCAAAACCTCTCATTGCAATTATGAACCAAAACATAGTGCCATAACACTTACCCTATGTGACCCTGAAATATTGATTTGTGCATCAAATTTGTGGACATTAGTACATATAGACAGTGAACCTATCTACCCTACACTGATATGACCTTGAAATTTGAGTATACTTGACTGAGATATCATATTTGACAAAGTTTGATACATTGACATATTGCCACGATGTATTGGTCTTAACATTGACACATTCAACTTCCATTGACATTGAAATTACACATAGACCACAATGTAAGATAGACCTTTGGCATTTAGACTTCACAAGTGTTTTGGGCATTGATATGTTGACCTCAGGTTAGTAGCAGTATCCAATGTCCTTGAGCTAGTTCATCCTACATCTTAAATCTTAGACCCTAAAACTTTAAATGCATTATACCAAAATGTGAAGGCTTTAAACCTTGAACCTTGCTTATTAAGAAATCTGAACACTAAAATACCCTTTAAAGCCCCAAAATCCATGATGGACATTGGTTAAAATGTCCTCAAGAGATATCCAACCTATATACAAGGGTAGTTATGCACACAGATATTCATAAATAGCCCATTGTAAGTTCACATTCCATACTATGACCCAATTACCTTTTGAAAATGACTAAAAGCATTGCAATATGCTTAAATAGCCCATTGGACGTGCACATTCCATACTATGACCCAATTAGCTTTTAAAAATGATTCTAAGCATTGTAGTATGCTTTAAGAAATGACCTTTTGAAAACGATTGTAAAAAAATGGTGAAACACTTTAGGAGCTTTTGGCATTATAGATAAACTGTACTTAAGGACTCTTTGATATCTCTTGGAAATACAAGAGAAATTATTCTTAGAATCATTGCAGTATGCTTTAACTGGTCTTTTGAAAATGATTCTAACAAAAAAGGTAGCAAACTTGAGGAAGTTTTGGCATTAGAGATAAACTCCACTGAAGGACTCGAGATATATCTTAGAAAAATAAATTTGTTCTAAATTACTAGGAGGCTGTTGGAAAGGCTTTTGCAGCTTCACGTACATTCAAGTTCCATATATCAATTAGGGGCCTTGGTCTGATCTACACTTTGACAGAGGCAACTTCATTTCACTATATCTATATCGCAAGGAGATGCAAGTTTTTTGTGGGAAAGGGATTTGAATATTATTGATCGTCTGTGAAAGTAATAGACCTCATTGAAATCTACCATATGTGCACTCCATATTGCTGCATCTAGAGTTGATTTCCTCCATAGGAAGTCTAATACGAGTCAAGTTGTCTTTGTGGCATAACTAATAATATATGAAAGGAATAGTTTTCATGTAATAGTATTGAATAACAAGCATTCATTGCAGGCATATTAACATTCACCCCTTCAAAAAATTAATTCTTTAAATTTGCCAATCACTTTAGTTATTCAGATGAATCTTCCATTGGAATTGGTCAATAATTTCACAGAAAATATGGGAAAAAATAGCAATAGGATTAATAAAAGCTGCATTTTTTTCTTGCTCGAGGCTTTACTGATAAATGATATTAAAAACTGAGTATCAAAATGCACTGCAGATTGAATCCTTACTGCAGTTCAAACACTATCATCCACTGCAATATGTGGCATCATCCATTCTATTTTCGGAGGTCAGCCTTTGTTAATTCTTGGGGTGGCTGAACCTACTGTGCTTATGTATACATTCATGTACAACTTTTCCAAAGATAGAGAAGACTTAGGCCCAAAGTTGTTTCTGGCTTGGGCAGGGTGGTATGTACTTCAAATTTGATCACCTTGTGTCAACAAGTTACAAATTCATTCTAAATTGCAATAGTAGAATGTTTGATACCTGCAGTACAATGTATTTATGTAGTATTTTTATTAAGAACAGTACAGATTTATGCAAATAAGTGTGCATTCACATTAAATAACTACAAGTACTCTGCTGATTATACACAGGGTATGTGTGTGGACTGCATTCTTGTTGGTTTTGCTGGCCATTCTGGGTGCATGCTCAGATGTAGAAGTTGATAAAGGATTCTGCATGCATGCTCATAAAGGATACTTTTATTTGACTAGCTTCTAGAAGACTTTAGAAAAAGGGTGTAGAAGTTGATAGGTTTAGTTTGATATTGGCTACCTGGGTTTGGAGCTTCACTTTACTTTTTACGCAAGAAAAACATAAAACTAGGTGAGAACATGAGCCATGTATTATTTTGTTCACATTGCTCTAAAGAAGAAATTTGTCTTGGATGTTGAAACTTGAGATCTATGGAAAATCAAGAGGATAGGATTAGTTCCTATATGAAATATCACAATAAATCTGCATTAAAAAGAATAAATAAAAATAAAAATTTAAGGAATAGCACATTTGAGATTAGATGGGAAATGGACTGATTTGAACTTTATTACTGTCAGGTAGTCTATCCAGCCTATGGGACTTGTAACAAGGGTTTCTAGAGTGAAACTTCATGAGTTCTTGAATTGGTGATTTCAGAAGGGAATCTAGTAGGACTGTTGTATAAATCAAAAGGTTAAAGGTCCAGTAGTTTGTCCTCTTTAGGGTGCTTGCTAGACCTGGAATTTGTTATGAGAAACACTGTATATCACTTTCTTAGATGGTTGTAGGTGAAGCATCTAAGAATGGGATGGTTGTCAGTATGGTCATTGTCTAATTTTCACAATCGTAAGCCCCTTTTCTTGATTCATACATTGGCCATTTCTATCTACCAAATTTAAAATTAAGTCATGCAAATTTGTCCTATTCATCGGTTTTCAATATTCACTTTCAGTTCCACCCCTCAGCAGCCCTACCTATGTCAGCACATGTCTGTTTACAAAGGAATAAGAGATTAGGAAATAGGTATCTTGCCAAACACCCGGTCTGGTGTTTTTGCTAAGGATTTATATACATAAGTATGAAGTCTTGACTTTGAAGTATTCTTGTACTTTGCTGCCTAACTTTATGTTTTTTGCTGATGCAAGGGATTTGCATTTTTTCTAGAAATTTCCTTTTAGGTTGCCATTGTCTACGTGCTTTAATGAATGCCATCCATTCAACCATTTGCAGTTCTGATTTTCCAGGTCCCAACTATTGTTTTTCAATTTCTGTTAATATTTCCTGCTAGGTTATTTGTTTAATAGCAGATAGTGTTAGATGATGTCACAGATGATAGGAATCTCCACAGTTCGCCATGAGTTCCTAAGGTTCTCCACGAGTTCCTAAGGTTCTCCACAAGTGTCTCATACTTTCTGCGTTGTACCGTTTAATCCCAGTCAACTGCCTCATCTTCTGGGTCCTGATTGTGGTTTTCTTTTAGTTTTATTGATTGGATCTACAACCTTTGGGAGAGTTTTGGTACCTCAAATAAATTATTTAATAGTTAATACCTAGTTTGGTGACTGGTCACATTGATGAGAAACTTCACTGAGGTATCCTTCTTCGGTGCTATCACAAATTCGCAAATTCCATTAGGAGAAAAACTCATGCATATTACAGGTCACTGTAATACAGATGTACACTGCAGAAGAAGTTGATTTAGAAGAGGCTAGTTTCATGGAATGGGCAACTTGTGAAATTAAATTATATTGGTAGAAAAATGGATGTTCTAACTTCTATGTGACAATGGATAATGTCGGAGATGCTGTCGTCGACATGAAATGTACTGGTTATGTAGCTGAGAATGATGTCACAGTTAATGTCTTAGGTGATGTTCTTCAATATAAGTGCCCTCCTGTATTGATGCCCTTCTTGGCATTGGTGTAGCCTGTAAATGAGACTTCCTGTACAGATGTTCTCTTGTTAAAATTATGATGGCTTTGACAAATATTAATTGTTGCACTTATGACACCTTGTATGGTTGTTTTATCAGTTGCAATAATGATGTCTTGTACATTCACCATCTCATTCTCCTTAATAATAATGTCTTCAATTGACGTGGTCTTTTCAATTAGGGTGTCTTGAATGGATGCCCTTTTATCTATGAGAATGATGTTTTCTAGGGAGGTTCTCTGAGCTACAAATTCTGCATGGAATTATTTAATGGGAAATAACATGGCTACAAATTCTGCATAGACTGTCAATTGGAGAAATCTTGTGTTCAAATTTCCTTGAACCCAACAACCTGGCAATTTACTACCTAGCAGATTACAGATCTGTTCAGGAGGAGGTAGCACCTAAATTATTCACTTCAGAACATATTGTTTTAAATTATTCACTTCAGAACAGAGACCAATCATAAGAATATTCTTATATTTTTGTGCAGGCCTGCAATCCATGACTAAGGAATTGACAACAAACAATAAACCACATTTCTTAGAGGCATTCAACAAAATTGGTAGATCTTTGGTGTTTTTTCTCAAATTCACCTGACTGTTCAGACGTTGGCTAATTCTTCTTACCTGTATGTTCAAACACATCTCCCAAAAT